>JBAWJQ010001304.1:0-198136 GCA_037783105.1 Bactrocera zonata | reverse complement strand
TTTTTTTACTTTTTATTATTTTTATTTAATATATAAAAATTATGTATAAACAAAAGCAATGTAAACTAACCACAAGCCAAAATTGTTTACACTTATCTATTGTTTTAAGCAATTTTCCATAATTTTTTGTTTAATGTCGCCACTTGACACTATTTACACACACAGACACACGCACACACATTTTAACAACAAGAAATTAAAATAAAAAACATTTAAGCAGCCGAAAAATCAAATTCCACACATTGACGTTAATGTTCATGCTCATCAACTCAACTAAAGTCAAACCAAAGTTTGCGCGCATGTCTTGATCAAACACAAAAATAAATAAATGAAAAAGCTAATAAATAAATAAACTTTAGTGAAGTTGTGTGCAAACATTTACTCACCCCAGCGAAGTGCGAAAGCCGGCAGACTGTCTAAAAGCGCATAAACGAGCGCGTTTAGTAAAAGTTAAGCCACAAAAGCGACACATGTTGATTTATAGTTACGCACACACACACATACCTTCATGCAAATGCAAAAATCTACGCGAGATAAACAAAAGGCGGATACATTGTTTATAAATAGTTACAAAAAGCGCATGAACACAAATTTTTTTTCAAGTTTTTTGTTTTTATTTTTTTGCCAATTAGTGGCTGTTAAAAGAATTTCTCAACAGTTGGTAGTGAAATAGAAATGGCAAAAATGAAGTGCGTTTGAATAAAATACATTTCCAACACGATTTGTTTAAGTGAGTTGCAAATGCACTCAAAATGGCAGGCCTAGCACGTAAATAGCGAGCGCGAAACAGCTGAAGTACGTTTGAGTAGTGAAGGTTATGTCGCAATACATTTGACAAAAAAACTAAAAAAAAAATTAATAGTAATATAAAAAATGGAAAAAACAACTAAAAAACAAGAAATAATAATACAAAAAAACCGAAAAAATAAATAAAAAACGTTTTATGTGCCATAAAATTAATTACCTTCGGTCTGACATTGAATATAATAGGCAAAATTTTGTTGTTGTTTTAATGTTTCGCTTTCGTTTTCATTTTTCTATAACATTTTAACGTAAAAATTTTTTTAAACTTATCAAAAATAAAGCAACTATAATATAAAATTTTAAGTTTTATATGGGAGCCGCCTAGAAGTATGCTACATAATTTTGAAAAACACCAATTTCTTCGTAATATATTGAGATACTAACAAAGTAATGAAAAGCAAACGTCGGATATGCTCTAAATAAATAATCAGCGTGACGCTTAGCATATTGCTATCATACAAACTAACCGATCCAACTCAAGTCCTTGTATGACATACTTTTTAATTGAAAAGGTATCGTCACGAAATTTGGCACAAATTATTATTTAGAGCAATGCTGTAATATCCGAAGAAATTTTTTAGATCGAAAAACTATAGCATATAGCTGCCATACAAACTAACCGATCCAACTCAAGTCTTTGTATGAAAAACTTCTTTATTTGAAAAGGTATCCTCACGAAATTTGGCACAAATTATTATTTAGGGCAATGCTATAATATGTGAAGAAATTTTTCTGATCGAAGAACTATAGCATATAGCTGTCATACAAACTAACCGATCCAACTCAAGTCCTTGTATGAAAAACTTTTTTATTTGAAAAGATTATGTCATAAAATTTAGCACAGATTTTTATCCTGAATATTGACACAATATTCAAAGAAACTGTTCAGATTGGACCACTACAGCATATAGCTGTCATACAAACTGATCGATCACAATCAGTATAACGATCTTTTTATACCCATTTTATGCTATAAAAATGCACCTGTTTTTTAATTAATACTAATTTTTTATTAAAAAATGGTACATATATATGTATGTAAATATGTCACGAAATTATACTCATTCAATTTTGTCTAATATTTTTCAAAACTACACAATCAGCAAGCCATAAAAATTAAAATTTTCCATTTCAAAATCCTTGTGCTGAATACGCGTCGCCTCAACCAATAATTTTTTAATTAAACACATAAAAATAGCAATATTTCGCCAAGTTCTTGTTTGCTTGTCGCGCAGCCAATCTGTTGCCCATTTAAAGTTCGAGCCATACATTGCCACGCAACAACTATTACTATTTCATACACTAACACAGTTTTTCGCAAACTTCTTTTTTATTGTAATTTAGTTGCTAGTTTATCAGCGCCGTTATTTCCGTAGAGCTCCCCGCCGCCGCAATAGTTGTGGAGTTAATCTGGACGCTATTGCAGACATCTATCGACGTCACTGGCCACTCGTGGCAGCAGAAATGTTGTTTACGCTTTGCGTATTCACCGATAAATTTCTTTTTGGGGACTACGTGCCTACCGAAGATTTATTCATTTTTTGTTATGCTTTCTTATTTGCCTTTTTTCGCATTTTCTTCATTTTTTAAACGCATTTCTGTTGTATTTGTTTTGCTAAGCTACTTTTATTGCTTCATTACGCGCGTATGTGGGTGTGTGTGTGTTTTTGCGAGGTTTTTATCTTAAAAATTTTAGCGCTGGCTTTGTTATTGTTGGCGGCTTTTATTTTGTTGCGGGGGCTATATCGGTTAACGACAACACGCGCAGCAAATTTATTGAGGCATTCTGCTTTGGTGCCGCGGAGTGTACAATAAAGAGATATTTGCAGCTACAGCACAGCAAAGATAAAGTATAGAATTTTGGAAGATTTTTATTTTTCTAATTTTTTATGCAACCGATTTTGTATGTATCTCTTTTTGGCCAATGTTTGTTTTTGTAAAATTTTTTAGCTGAAATGTCTATGTCTGTTTATTTTTGTAAATATTTCTAGCCCAAATGTCTATGGCTGCCTGCGCTGTCGGAAGTTCCTTGACAAGCTGCATGGCTAATGTATGCCAAATGCGTAAAAAGTTAAGGATTCCGAAAATTTTCCTACACAAATGTCTACTTTTACTGGCCTTCTATGTCTATAGTACATTTTGAAGATTAAAAAGTAACTTAAAGATAATATTGTCACCTAAAATGCAAAACAACGTATCATCAAAAGCATAGAAATTGAGTGTTTTATTGCTTACGATTCACTACATCATACTACAAATATGTAGCATAAAATTTCCGGCTTCAGTGTCAGATATAACCAATATATATAATATATATAACCAATTAATAACCAGTATATAACCATTTTATAACGTTTTTGTATATATCAAAAAATTTTAACCTCTCGCTATCAGATATAACCAATTAATAACCAGTATATAACCATTTTATAACCAAAACTACAATTCCGTTTCTGTAACAGTAGTTTCTATCATAACGTTTTTGTATATATCAAAAAATTTTAACCTCTCGCTGACAGATATAACCAATTAATAACCAATATGTAACCATTTTATAACCAAAACTCAAATTTTGTTTCAATATGAGTGGTTTCTATTATATCGGCTTTCCTTTGGCCGTAAACTTATGAAAAGTGTTGTTACGTAATTTTAAATTTTAGCTGACGATACTTAAGTATGGTAACGTAAATTTTCCAAAATTGCTTGTGATATGTTAGCCGAAGTAATTTACGATATTTTTATTGAAGCGCTTAACGCATAAAATATATATAATATATATACATATATTTTGTATTTCTATTAATTGTCGCTTCTCCTTTCCGCTTGCTTCCAGTTACAATGACGAAACAAACAGAGCGTCACGCTATTGTCGCCCCCAAGTGATCACACTCGCCTCGAAGGCCATGGCCAATAGCGCGGCCGCCGCTTTCGCCAGCCAACAGCTGAACCAGCAGCAGCCAACGCCGCAACAGTCGCCGTACACAACACATCAACAGCAGTCGCAGCGTCTGCCCACCACCGTCACCGCTGGCTACGGCAAAGGCCATGACGGACGCGGCATTGGCGGCTTGCCGCGCACGCTCTCCGCTCCCATCATCAATTTACAGCCGAAATCTTGCCTCAGCCGCAAAACCTGCCTACACCGTTCGCAAACGAGCTACAGCAGCAGCAGCGATAGTCGCGACAGCGACGCGGCGGGCGCGGCGGCGGAATGCGCGGATTGCAAATGCAATGGACAAAGGTGAGTGGACCAAGAAATATTGCCGTACACATTTGATACAACTCAAAGTGCGGTAGCTATGTTAATGTTGTTGTAAATTTTTTATTATTATAACTTTTTGTTGCTGTGCGATGTGATATGATAGCCGGCGTGCAGCGATTAGTTTTATTTGGCGGTTACTCATACGCCGTGGTATGCATTACGTTCCATTTAATGGTAACGCCGCATACTTGGTTGCAGTCGTGCCTTGTGCTACGCCAAGCGCTGTGCATTAGCACTGTAGATTAGCCGTGTTTTTTTTTTGCAAGGCGTGCGGTGGTGCAACGGCGGTTTGGCGCTGCAATGGCGGAAATGTGACACCAGCTTGGCGCTATTGCATACGGCAAATGTCTAGTTGTGTGTGTGTAGTTATCTTCGTCACTGTCGTGCGCTTAAGCGGCCCACTCACGACAAATTTGTTTGACAAATCTGTTTGAAGACGCTTGAGCACTCACGACAAACCGATTTGACAAATTTTATTTCCATTGTGTGCTTCGCGGAGTGAACATGTCTGATTATAACGCGGATGATGTAATTGCGCTGCTAGTAATACACCAGTGCATGAAGCGAAAAAAGCCAAATGCAAAAAAAAAACAAGAAAAAACGGTGCAACCGAAGCTAAATACCCTTCACAGGTGCATTTCTGTTAGTAACTATGTGTCCAGTTTGTATGGAAGCTATATGCTATAGTAACCCGTTCTGAACAATTTCTTCGGAGATTGCATTGTTGCCTTAGAAAATAATATATACCAAATTTTGTGAATATATCTCCTCAAATGTGAAAGTTGTCCATACAAGAACTTGATTCCGATCGCTCAGTTTGTATGGTAGTTATATGCTATAGTTAACCGATCTGAACAATTTTCTCGGATACTACATTTTTGCGCTAGAAAATAATCTATACCAAATTTGGTGAAGATACATTGTCAAATGCGAAAGTTTTCCATATGAGAACTTGATTCCGATCGTTCAGTTTATATGGCATCTATATGTTATAGTGGTGCGATATCGGCCGTTCCGACAAATGAGCAGCTTCTTGAAGAGAGAATGACGTTTGCAAAATTTCAAAAGGATATCTTAAAAACTGCGGGACTAGTTCGTATATATACAGACAGACGGACGGACGGACAGACGGACAGACGGATAGGGCCTCCGACGCTTCCTTCTGGGTGTTACAAACATCGTGACAAACTTAATATACCCTGTTCGGGGTATAATAATGAAGAAAGAATGGATGAAAGAGTGGTTATGTGAGAGATATAAGCACTCACATGTAAAACTGTTAAATTCAATGGAGCTGGCTGCTCCTGACGATTTTAAAAACTTCCTCAGGTTGGACTTTTTTTTTTTGGCATTTATTCATATAATTTTCACTTTTGCATTGCCATAAGGCCGGTTCATTTTTAAATAATTCAATAAACTCTTCCAAAAAATTTTTGCTCACGCTTGCCATTTTTTATCCGCTGATGTTTACTCTGCAAAAATTTCAACCAACTGCTCAAATGTTTGCAAACCACGCCACTCACAACAAACGAATCCACAAATCGGTTGTTAGTTTTTGAAATTTGTCGCAAACCTTCAATCCGTTTGACAACATGCCCACTCACGCCAAAAACCACCTCAAACTCAAACAGATTTGTCAAACAAATTTGTCGTGAGTGGGCCGCTTTAGTCTAATATAAATCATTTTCGCTATTTTTACACAATAGGCGCTCGTGGTGACTCTGTGCGGCGCGGCCGTGTGGCGTTTGTGCCACATCTTACCGCAATTGCTTAGTTTGGTTTGACGCAAACGCCAACGCTTGTGGCCCAGCGTTATAAATAGGCGACGGTGGTGGCGTGCCAGTCGGCTGACGTTATTGCATTTCTCGCAAAACGCTGAAAAGCATTGCAAAATGTGCCACAATAACTCATGAGCCACACAGGCATAGATACATACATACGTGTGTCTCGCCCTTTTGGCTTTAATAATCGCATGCAATATTTATTTCAACGCTCCTGCAATCTGCCACAGTTTCAGTTGTCTTTCATGTCATTTACTTGTATTTATTTAAAAATTTCGAAAGTTGGCTTTCAGCATTTAGTCAGCGGCGAAACGTCATTGCCGTCAGCAGCTGTCAGCCGCAATGACAAGCTATTAAACAAAATAGGAAGAAAATTGAGGAAAATGCTGTTTTTATAGCGAAATTTGTCGGAAAAAAATATAGACGTTTGTAGGCCACAAGCAGAAGGCCGCTTTCACTCACTCGTATGGCATGCGCCGCGCTTAGTGTTTTTCATAAATTTCTCTTGCCTTCAAAATTGTTCGGGAATCGTTCGAGATGAGTCAATGCGTTGTGCTGTTGTTCTCGAATATGTTGCATGTGTGCTCGTGAAAATGCCTGATTTTATTATTATTATTATTATGTATTTGTACATTTGTTTGTTTGTAAGCGGCGGATGTTTCGCTGCTATTTTTGGTTTGTAATTTTCATGCGACCTTCCTAGCCAATGTCTGTCGCTTGCAGACTTTGATGTATATTTGCTATAAAAATTCTTGGGAATTGCACGGAATGAAAGAAAATTGCGTTGAATATTGACAAATTGTACTTACTTCTTCTACTTTTTATTTGTTTTCTTTTACAAAATAACTAAACTGATTGTCAAAAATCGAATCCTTGTATAGAAAACTTTTTTATTTGACGAGATATCTTCCCAAAAATTGGCATGAATTATTTTGTTAAGGTAACGGTACAATCTCCGGAAAAAAATTTTCAGTTCTGATCACTATAACATATAGCTCCCGTACAAATTAACCTGTAAATACCAATATTTGCTATAGAAACTTTTTTATTTGTTGAGGTATCTTGAAGAAATTTTACAGTAATCATTATCCAAAGCAACGGCATAAATACCGAAGAAATTGTTCAGATCGGACTAATAAATCATATAGCTGCCATACAAACTGACTGATCAAAATCAAGTTCTTGTATAAAAAACTTTTTTATTTCACGGAAAATCTTCATGAAATTCGGCATAAATTATTTTTTAAGGTAACGGTACCATCTCCGGAAAAAAATTTTCAGATCGGTTCACCATAACTCATAGCTGTCATACAAAATGAACGATCAAATAAAAGGCGAATTTTTTTTTAATTATGCTTAAATAAGAGAGTATATATGTATTTATAGAGCGACATATGTATTTACGAGTATGTAGTATTTAAGGCAGAATTTTTTAAAGATATGTATGTGTAGAGTCAAAGCGACCTCATGCGGTCTATAAAAGAAATCGCATGCCAGTTTGTATGCATTTACTTATCTACTATCGCTATCAATCAAATACTTCTTGCACAGATAACCCATAAGCCTAAAGCTAAACAGTCATACAACAAATATTTGCTAAAATTAAAACAAAATATTAAATAGTTCTTGTCTTGGATATGTGTGTGTATGTACACATATATGTATACACTTACATATCTACATTCCATGAATGTTTTTGTGTGTTACTAACACAAAAATATAAAAATATTCAACCTTATACTTGCTTATATATAGATATGTACATATGTGTGTAAGTTACACTTATTATCGAATTCATAGGCGTATATATGTATGTATACGTATGTATGTTTCACTCATTATCGAATTCACACCAAACTGCGGTCGCTTTTGTATCAATGACAAGATTTGTTAATGATCGCGTGCATTAACATTCGTTCAAATGCATTTAAGGCGATTAATTGCACAGATTAACGTTGGTACGAATAAAGCACAGTGGCCGCAAATATTTAACGCATGTACAAACATATGTTATGTATATGTATGCATATAAAGGAAATTTGGATTATAGTGATATAAGTATTTATAAATAGTCGATATAGTGATATAATGATATTAATATATGGTCCAATATATGATATCGTTTCTGCCTAGATTCCATAAATTTTGCAACAAGCAATGAAAACATTTTAAAAATGCAATATTTATTTTTTTTTAATTTTTTTTTTAAACAAGTTTGGATTTTAAACTTTCCTTTACTTTTTTTAATATTTTTTTTATTTATTTAAGTTTGGATTTAAATCTTTCCTTTATTTTTTTTTATATATTTTTTTTAATTTTTGTTTTTTTTTTTAATTTTTTACGTACTTTTTTTGTATATTTTTTTTTAATTTGAATTTTTTTTTAATATTTTTTTTTCAATTTTCGTTTTTAATTTTTCCTTTAATTTTTTATTACACAATATTTTATTAATTTTTTTTAATTAATTATTTAATTTTTTATTTTGCATATTATCTAAATCTTTTTTAAGTTTTAATTTTTTATAATTTTTCAATTTTGTTTTAATTTTTTATTTTCTTATATTTTTTTGTTTTTATTTTTAATTTCTTATATTTTTTATTTTATATAATTTCTTTTATATTTCTATTAATTTTTTAAATAATTTTTTATATTTGTTACACTTAGTTGTTTTCATGTTTTTAATTTTCTTATGTTTTTTTATATATTTTTTTAAATTTTAGTTTTTTATTTTTTCTATATATTTTTTATAAATTTTTAATTTTTTTTTATTTTTAAGACCTGATTTTTTTGGATTTTGTTTTTTATTTTAATATTTTTTTTTACTTCTTTTTAATTTTTAAACATTGTAAGAGAAAATAGCTTATGTTTTTTTATATATTTTTTAAATTTTGGTTTTTAATTTTTTCTATATATTTTTTATAAATTTTTATTTTTTTTTAATTTTGAAGACCTGATTTTTTTACGTTTTTTAAATCTTATTAGCTTTGGATTTTGTTTTTTTTTAATATTTCTTTTTTACTTCTTTTTAATTTTTAAACATTGTAAGAGAAAATAGCTTATGTTTTTTATATATTTTTTAAAATTTGGTTTTTAATTTTTTCTATATATTTTTTATAAATTTTCAATTTTTTTTTTCATTTTTAAGACCTGATTTTTTTACGTTTTTTTAAATCTTATTAGTTTTAGATTGTGTTTTTTTTAAATATTTCTATTTTACTTCTTTTTAATTTTTCAACATTGTAATAGAAAATAGCTTTCTAGCAAAGAGTGCCTAAGTTCAATAAGTTTGGCAACACACCCTGAAAAAATGTTGAGAAAGCAAATGTTTTTTTTTTATTTCTTTTCATTTTCTTTTAACTTTTTTCACTTTTCTTTTTTTAATATATTTTTAAAATATTGGTTTTTAATCTTTTTATTTAATTTTTTTTTTTTAGTTTTTTATATATATTTTTTAGCTTATTTAAATAATTTTTTATATTCATTTTAAGTTTTGATTTTCATGTTTTTAATTCTATTTGTGCTTTTTTATAAATTTTGGTTTTTATGGTTTTTTATACAATTTTTTAAATAAATGTTTTTTTTATTCTTTTAAGATTTGATTTAATTGTTTTTTTATTATTTTTTACTTTTTTATTTTGTTACCTTTTTATAAAAAATTTTTTTTTTTACTTCTATTTTTTATATATGTACATATGTATATATGTACATATTTATTTATTTGTTTTTAATTTTTTGATTTATTTTTCTTTAATATTTTTTTATTTTAATTTTAATTTTTTTTTAATTTTTTATGTTTCATTTTATATATTTTTTTTTATTTTTTTTATATTTTTAAAATTTTATTTTTTTGCAATATTTTTTATATTTTTCTTAATTTTTTGTTAAGTTCTTTTTATATTTTATTCAAATTTTCGTTTTTAATTTATTATGTATTTTTTAAATTTTTTTAATATTTTAACATTGTTATTTAAAAATAGCTTTCTAGCAAAAAATAATTTATGCTGATCGCATCAACTTTGGCCTACAATTCGACTGCCACTTGGCATTGCGCTGTGTGTTTGTGCTTGCGCGTGTGCAAACGCCGCTGCCGCACGCCCCTCTCAGCGTGCGTAAAAATAATCGCGATGATAAACGGCTTTTTAAATGTCAAACAAATTGTTTTTTCCCGCATACGACTAGTCATAACAACGACTTGCCCGAATAATTACAAACATACATACATGCATGTACGAGCATGCCAGTGAGATAGTGGCGCTTATAAAACCTGCATTTAATGCACAGACAGACATACAATAGGTAAATGCATTTTAATTGCTGTAAACGCAGCTTCATGCTGCTGCCCGCCAAATAGCTGTGCACATCGCATTGTTGTTATCATTGTGGTAATCATTTATTGAGTCTAAAAATGGCGTGCTGATAACTGGATTTTTACTGCCGGCGCTTAAACTGGGCCGAAGGCTATTGGAAAGTAACACGTAGCGCGTATGTTTGTAAATATGTATGCACTACATACACTATAAAAAAATGGCGCATCAAAATGTCACACATATGTACATACTCGCATACACATATGTATATTTATGTGCAGTGTATAGGTGCGCTATTAATAAAACTCTGAAATTAATGGATTTCTCTTGCATTTGCCTGCTCTGTGGCGAGTTTGAATTCAGCGAATTTCTGCCCGCGCATAAATCACAATTTGCGTCAATTTGCGTAGATTTATTTTCACATTAATGATTTTTCATGCCATGAGGCGTTGTTGTCGCATTTCCGTTTTATCGGCGACGCACACATTCTGTGTTATTTCATCAGCTGTCTGTGGCGGAAAATCTTCTAAATACGCGAACTACTGCCTTAGTTTTTAGTTATCGATCTGAAATTTTGCTTACACACTTTTCTCATCAAACTACTGCTTACTTGTCGAAACTGTCGATATCGGACCACTTTAGCATATAGCCGCCATACAAACTGAATGATCAGTATCAAGTGCTTGTATGGAAAACTTTTTTATTTAACGAGATATCCTCACGAAATTTGGCACGGGCTATTTTTTAAGGCGTCCATACAATATCTAAAGAAATTGTTCAAATCGGCCGACTATATCATATAGCTGTCATACAAAGTCGACGACCGAAATCAAGTGGTTGTATGGAAACCATATTCAGTTGTTGCGATATCGCCAGGTAGTTAAGTATAAATTATTGCCTGATTTTACGGTTATCATCTCCAAAAAAATAATTCAGATCGGACCACTATATCATATAGCTGCCATACAAACTGACTGATCAAACTCAAGTCCTTGTATGAAAAACTTTTTTATATGACGAGATATCTTTACGAAATTTTCCATAGATTGTTGTCCGCAGCTACGCCATATTCTCCTAAGAAACTGTTTAGATCGGACCACTATATCATATAGCTGCCATATAAAATGATCGTTGAAAATCAATTATAAAGTCACTCTGCCTAACAACTTTGTGCTACAGTCACAAAAGTTATAAACATACATACACATACCATGTAATATAAACGATAAAAGCGCTAATAAAACCATATACATTTTTTGTTGTACAACAAACATGCCGCTGTAATGCAAGTTAGTACCAAAACGCGACAATTTAAGCATTAAAAATAAATAAATAAGAAAGCAACGAAGATCACTTTGTCAGTTTATTTACCAACACATACATAAAATATATACACATCGGTATGCATGTATGTTTGTGTGCAACATGAAGACATTGCTATGTTTACATGACAATTATGTAGACTGTATCACCTCCCCACACGGGCGGCCGTTCTTGGCTGATTCACGTGAAGTGAGCGTGATCGCGCGCCAAGCGTCTGGCAACGTTGACTGCGTGTCAACCAAAAATACAACGCAATGGCGGTGAGACGCTCAATGAAAATAAATATCTAAACTAAAATTAAATTAAAATACGCAGCACAGCAGAAATCAAACAGTTACACATGCAAGCGCGAGACGTGAAAAGTTTTCGTTGAACTACAAGGCGGCTATTGCGTAGACATGGGCGTTGGGAGTGGGGAAAAATGAAGAAAAATTGCGGGTTTTAGTGGGTTTGATTTGATCATTCAATTTAATTTATGCTTCATACTTTGCTTGGAATTATAAAAAGTTGCTGAGCATAAAATTTTAGAAATCTCTCAGGCGCATGTTGGATCATATGCTTTCTTAGTATATACTATATGATCAGTACATTATTGAGCTTTTTTTCAAAAATACATTTTATATATAAATATTGTATTTTGTTTTGTGTGCTCATTGCTTGCATTTATTTTTTTATTTTATTTTTAATTTTTTTTTATTTATTTTATTTTTTATTTTTGTTTTCTATTTTTTTTTTTTTTTTTTTTTTTTTGTATATTTTCCTTATATTTATTTTTTATATTTTTAATTTCACTTTCCTATTTTATTTTACGTGACACTCAAAAATATTGTTGTGTTCTAATTTTTAACCCGCCCACTCATATACTCAAATACATATTTTTCTGAAATTAAAAAAATTCGGGTTATTTTAAACAATTTTACTACCAGCTATGTGATAAATAAGCAATATTATTGTTTAACAACAAGCAGGTGTGGGGAGTTTCGAACAAGGCGTGAGAGCGGCAGTAATAGGCCAACATACGTAGACACTTTTTATACAAAAATAACTCTTCATATACGCAACTATTAGCAATAAATAGTAAGACTCTGTTCATAATTTTGAAATTCTTAATTTATGCTTAAAAAAACCTATGTCTTCCCTCTCAAAGTAAACCCTCTTGGCCCCAATACACTTGTGGTAATTTGATTTTTGTTCTACTTTAATGTGTTTTTTTCGGCTTCGGCTCACTGTTACCACGATTTTCCGCCGATTGATCATCTGTTTCCGGATCGTAAGCATAGATCCAAGACGTATTGCCAGTAATAATGCGTTTCATGACATCCCATTAGTCGGTAAGCATTGTCTCACAGACGTTAAGGCGACGTTGCTTTTCAAAAAAAATTTAGTTATTTTGGAAACAATCGTGCTTTCACTTTTGTTAGACCCAAATGATCTTTCAAAATGGTTTTCACTGATCCTTCCGATATTCCAACGTTGCCGGTGGAACTCTGACTGTTAATCGTCGATTCTCAAGCACCAATTCCTTTATTTATTTGATGTGTTGATCATCAGTTGATGTTGATGGCTGTGCTGGTTGGGTTCATCGTCAATCGCGTTCTCGCAAATCTTATAACTGATAGCTGTCAGCCAAATGCAGTCAAAATTGTTGTACTATTTCAGCAATTCTGTTTCACCCTGTATCTACGCGTTATATTCCCTACGTTTTGCAATTCCTCTGCTGTTTCTTCTGCTGTAAATTAATCACCGCGCTTGGCATGCCACCCCAATGGGCAATTATTAAAATGCGCGCTGCTGCCTAATAATAAATTCAGCGCAACATGTGATCGTGTGTAGGCAAATATTAATGTTACGAAAACAGATTTTTGAAAATATTTCAAATTCAAGAATAATTATACATATTGGCGGGTGTGTCATTAAACTTAGTGCGCTATTAGTCGCTTAGTATAAATTTAGCACAATTTGATGTTTATTTAATGGAAGTCCGTAAATAAAAAATCTTCATAGTAAAATGTAAAATTGAAATTTCAAATTTTTTTCTTTTTAATTTTTTTGGTGAAAGTTTACACATAAATATTGGCAGCGTTATAGGAGTATATTGCTTATATGTATATATATACTCCAACTAGTCGGTCAGTTATTGAGATATCGGCCTGAATGTTTATCCACGTCCGTTTCTTATCAAGAATCTGCTCATTTGGCGGAACTGCCAATATCGGACCACTATAGGATATAGCTGCCATACAAACTTATCGAACAAAATACAGTCCTTGTATGGAAAACATTTTTATTTGACGAGATATCTTCACGAAATTTGGCGCAGGTTATTATCTTGAGCATCGCTACAATATCCAAAGAAATTGTTCAGATCGGATCAATATAGCATATGGCTGCCCTACAAACTAACCAATCAAACTCAAGTTCTTGTATGAAAAACTTTTTTTTTTGACGAGATATCTTAAGGAAATTTTACAAAAATTATTATCCTGAACATCGCCACAATATCTAAAGAAATTGTTCAGATCGGATGAATATAGCATATAGCTGCCTTATAAACTAACCAATTAAAGTCAGGTTCTTGTATGAAAAACTTTTTTATTTGACGAGATATCTTCACCAAATTTTGCAAAAATTATTATCCTGAGCATCGCCATTAAATCCAAAAAAATTGTACAGATCGGAATACTATAGCATATAGTTGCCATACAAACTTATCGAACAAAATACAGTCCTTGTATGGAAAACATTTTTTTTTTGACGAGATATCTTCGCGAACTTTGGTGCAGGTTATTATCTTGAGCATTGCTACAATATCCAAAGAAATTGTTCAGATCGGATTACTATAGCATATTGCTGCCATACAAACTAAACGATCGAACTCAAGTCCTTATAAGGAAAATATTTTTATTTGTCAAGATATCCTTACCAAATTTGGCACGAATCATTTTCCAAAGTATTAGTAGAATTTCCGAAGAAATTGTTTAGATCGGATCACTATAGCATATAGCTGCCATATATTTTGACAGATCAAAATCAAGTGCTTGTAAGAAAAACTTTTTTATTTCTCGATATATCTTGACGAAATTTGGCACGGACTCTTTTCCATAGTATTAGTAGAATCTCCGAAGAATTTGTTCAGATCGGATAACTATAGCCTATAGCTGCCATACAAACTGAAATTCAAAAATTTTCCACATCACTAAATATACTAAAATATCTAAAATATTTTGTAATGTCGTCCGTGTTTCCATATAAAAGTGAAAATTATAATTTCCAAATGGCAAATGCATACAAATTACATATCTAAAATAAAGCGCCTTGCATATTAATTTTCCAATTAACGGATAAATTTATAGGATTGCCATACTACGGCAACAAAGCGCTACTCTTTTTCAAAATCGACTCATTAGTGAAAAAGCAAGTTTCCCACAAGCCAACGTAGCTACACGCCGCAGTATCGAGTGTTTCTACTTGTTTGTTGTTGTTGTTGATTATGCACCACCATTGATTGAAATGAGGAAAACCTTAAAGTCACCTAAAAAGCCCTAAACGGCTGACAGCACACAGGCGATAAAACCGGCTTTATCGTAAAGCGCGCATGCGCCTGCATTTTTATTTCTTCGCTACAACTTTTTTCACTTGTAAAACCAAAACAAACACCCAACAAGTTGTAATGAGCTGCACAGCGCAGACGCGCTGATACTTTTGTGCAGCAGCGCGACACTCTTATGACAACAGCTAATTACAGAGTCAAAAGGCAAACGAACGAAATGTGTAAAATAACAATAAATTGAGGTTATAAAAAACCAAAATAAATAGTGGCGAAACACGCAAGCAAACATACAACCCGCATGCGTGGAGAAATCAAGAAGCAAACACCGGCAAAGCTTATCACTGACGCTTAAATGTGAGCCAGCGTATCGTTGACCGCTTTCGCAGCCGATAGTGAAGACGCCAACGATTTACATTTACTTCCACTGCTTGCTCGAACAATCAAGTCAAGCAAGCTGGTAAAACCTGTTGCGTGTGAATTGTATAATTCGTTGTTGAGTGGAGTTGCCCAGACAGCGCTGTTATGGTGGGCCGCCAACAGACAGCTTCACGCACACGTCTTGCCTATATATTTCTTATATTGTATATATGTATATATATGTGTGTATACTGTGTCTGCACAGCCATATCGGTCACTGTTAGCACCGCCAGCACCCACCAACAACCGCCGTTCAAGCATTCAACATGCGTTGTCCACATGATCGCTGGGAAGTCAAAAAAGTCCGCATGTTACAGCGTCGCTGGCGTTGCACTGCAGCCCAACCATAACAAAAATGAGAAAAGTGAATAAAAACAGACGCAATACAATGCATATTTATAAGTAAAAATCAATATACTTTTTCCTCAATCACACTTATACATACATATATGCATGTGAGTGCTTGCTGCTCAGCCCACAGCACAGAGCACAGAGCCCAGCACCCAACATCGCTGCACATTCCTTAATGCCTTCTGGTTTTTTTTACCTATCAAGTTGTCCACACATACATATGTAAATAATATACATACATACAATCGCTTTTATATACAATAATATGTAATAATTCGCAGAGCGCGCCACCTACCGCCTACTTAGTCGCCATCAGTGATCGCGCATGCGATCGTTAACACTTGTTGCTCCAAGCAATAAGACAGCACAGCTGCTGCTGTGTCGCTGTAATTTTCTCATTGCCTACAGATTTCTTGCGCACAACACATTCTTCACGCGCAAAGACACGCTTACAGCGAGTGTCTTAGTATTAAACACAATAAAGATACACGCTAAACACACCGAGCCTGCGTTTCTGAGCTCAAAACTCAGTGTATTTGTATGACAATGCGTGTTGGTTCCAAGATATGTGACTTGAGCAGCTTGTAGAAGCGCGTCTGCAGACGCATTCTACGCACTTTTGCATGTTGTAGACAAAGCAGCGTCGCACAGGCAAGTGATCGTGTCTTCGCCGCGTTCGATGTGATCCTGCTGTAAACCTGACGTTACAACAATGCAGAGATTGCGGTCAGACACTGATAGGCGCGAATTCAACGTCTGCGTATAAGCCACTGACCTCATTGCTTGAAGGTATTGTAATTGATAAGTACTATATGTATATGCAGAAATATGTACAGAGCGTGTGTTGAAATTAACAGTGATGCGAATTTCACTTTAAGCAGGTTGAGAATCTTATTCTTTGACAAGATATCTTCACGAAAATCGGCATGCATTATTAACCAAAGCAAGGGGTTAAGCTCCGAAGAAATTGTTCAGATCGCATCACTATAGCTTATAGCTGCCATACAAACTAAACGATCAGAATCAGGTTCTTGTATGGAAAACTTTTTTATTTGACGAGATATCTTCGCGAAATTTGACACAGTTTATTCTTGAAGATAATGGTATAATTTCCGAAGAAATTATTCAGATCGGACCTCTATAGCTTATAGCTGCCATACGAACTAAACGATCAGAATCAGGTTCTTGTATGGAAAACTTTTTTATTTGACGAGGTATCTTCTCGAAATTCGATATACATAATTATTCAAAACAACAGTATAATCTGCGAAAGAATTGTTCAGATTACATCACACTAGCTTATAGCTGCCATACAAACTGGCCGATCAAACTCAAGTCCTTGTATGGAAAACTTTTCTATTTGACGAGATATCTTCACGAAATTTGACACAGTTTATTCCTAAAAATAACGGTATATTCTCCTAAAAAATTGTTCAGATCGGACTACTCTAGCATATAACTGCCATACAAACTAACCGATCAAAACCAATTTCTTGCATAGAAACTTTTTTCTTATGAAGTTTATTCCAGCTTCGCTACAGCCGAATTTAACATTTTTTTCTTGTTGTCAAGTATTTTTAACAGCCGTTAGTTGGCAACACGCAAATAAGTTTCCCAGCCACCATTTGCCGCTTATGGCCAAGCAGCAGCGAAATCCAAAATAAATTATTTTTTGCTTGTAATGAGTTTTTGCCAGACATGCGTGGAATAAAAAACAAAAAAAAACAAAAACACTTGAGTATCTAAATTTAACCCGAGACAGACGTAAATACTCCGCGCCGACAGCCATAACTTTTTTATTGCAACCAAAATTGGGCGATCAACTCCATGTTACGCCCTGTAAGACAATTTTGCGCAGCCGAAAATGTGCTGAACGAGCATGTGTAGATAAGCTGATAACTAGCATTTTTGTGACGTCAGCTCGTTAGTTAATGAACAGCTGTGTATACAGATACTTATAAATATACATATAGTATATATCCATACTTGAACAGGTTAGCAAATATTGACTTGCTTTGCATTTATCGGCCTAATTCTGTTTATTTTTCACCGTTTGATTTGCGCTCGCCAATCGCGCTTAACATTTCAGCGCACTTGATTCACTCGCCTTCCATAAAGTGGAAAAAACAGCTGTTTCAGTTTCAACACTTGGTATGCGTTCGTTTGCTGTAGCAATTATGGACTGTTAGCTAATTTGCAAACGATAAATTTTAATAGAAAATGATAACTATAAAGTCGGTGTTAATTAATTAGCTGAAATCATTAAATTAAATATATGTATATTCCGCATTATTTGATTATCTGACACACAAAAAACTAGTTTCAACTTAATTAAATTTAATAAACGCACGGAATAATTTTAAAATAAATTTTTTTGAATATATTTTTTAATTACACTGAAAAAAATTAATTTATTTTGAAAGCTTTGGAATAATATTGTATGTATTTTTAATTTGTTTATTATGCTATTTGGTTTAAAATGCAATTTTCTAATATGTTTTGAATTTAAAGTACACTGAAAAAAATTTAAATTTTTACGGAAAAAATTTTTAGTTTTTGTTTCAAGCGTTTGAATAATATTGAATATATTTTAAATTTATTGATCAAAATCAATAAAAAACAAACGATTTTTCGAATATACATTGAATTTACACTGAAAAAAAATTCAATTTATTTTGAAATAAAATTGATTTAATATATTCTAAATTTATTCATCATAAAGAATTCAATTTAAAGCACAATTTTTGAATATATTTTTTACTTACACTGGAAAAAATTTAGTTTAATTTAACAGAAAGAAAAATATAAAAATAACTGTATATTTTTGATATAAAAATGATGATTAAAATAATAATAAAAGATTACAAACATTTTAAAGCTATCAAAAACACCCAAATATAAATAAAAATAAATTAAAAAGACTTTGAAATTTTATTTGTTTTAAATTATATTAATAAAAATTTTATTGCACAAGCACACTAGGATTTTTCAAAGTTTTTTTAATTTATTTTTAACTTGATTATTTTTGATAAATTTATATAAAAATTGTTTTCTGTAAAACTTAAAAAAATAATTTTTTTTATTATACAAATTTTTTTTTAAATAATATAGAATAAATAAAACAATCCAAAAACGTCTTAGCTTTCTAAAATAAACAAATAAAACTTAAAAATATACTTAAAAAAGGCACAAAACTTTGAATTATTATACAAAAAAAATAAAAATAAAAAAGTTTTTTTAATTATAATTTTTATTAACAAAAAATTTTTTAAACTAATTTATATAAAAAAAAAAATCAAAAAATGCCTGAGCTGTTAAAAAAATCAAATATAAATAAAACCAACGTTGAAAAATTATTTTAAAATATAAAAGTCCAAAAAATGTCTAATCTGCCAAAACTAAACTAATAAAAATTAAAAAAGAAATTTAAATAAAAAAAAAATTTAATTAATTGTATTTTTTACTATACGAAAAAATTAAAATAAAATATAATATAATATAATTTTCATTATACAAAAAAAATTTTAAAATAATTTAAAATAAATAAAAAATATATAAATTTTAATTTAACCATAAAATTTATTATAAGAAAAAAATTTAAAAAATAAAAATTTTTTATTTAGCCACAATTTTAATTATACGAAAATATTTTAAAAATAATTTAATATTAATTAATAGTAATATAATATTATATTTTTATATAATAATTTTAAAAGAATTAAAAATTTAAAATAATTAAAATTTTTAATGTAACTATAATTTTAATGAAATAATTTTAAAAATAATATATATTATATTTTTATATAATAATTTTGAAAGAATTAAAAATTTAAAAAATTAAAAATTTTAATATAACTATAATTTTTAAATGAAAAAATTTTAAAAATAATTTTAAATTATTGAAAAAAATCACTAAAAATTTTTAGTTGTCAAAAATAATTAAAATCAGCATTATTTTGTAATTTTTCTAAATATTTCGAAGACTGCTTTTGATAAAAATATTGATTTCTGCAAAGAAAGCACTAAAAGGCCGCTTTGACACTCACTCAAAAGCCAGCACAAGAACATACGCATCCATATGTATGTGCTTATACTTACAAATATGCATACAATATATGTATGTATGTATATTTGTACGTATGTACGTACTTAAAAATAGCGCTAGAAATGTGCCATTCACTTTCGTTTTAAGAATTTTCTTTTTAAATTCTTGCACTTTACTTGATCACCTCAGCCATCAACAATATTTTTTCACACCTTTTAGAGTTGCTGTCTATATATATACGTACATACATACAAACGTAGTAAACAAGTCATTTTGCAACACGAGATGCCGCATGCCACATCTGTCCGATATATACGTATGAATATGTATGTATATCTCTATAAATGGATGAATGAATATAGGTGTGTATGTTTGTACATATGTATGTATGTGTGTACATGTGTAAGTATGTACATATGTATGCATGTGTATGGTGGCTTTATTGATTTAAATTTAGATGACTTATTCACATTGAAGACCAACGCAACTCGCTTCCTAATGGCCCAGCTGCGGCGTCGAAGCTATAAATAAGTTCGAAAACAAGCCGTATTAATTCTGAGAAATTCGAAAAAACCTTAAAAACACCTTCACCTCTTGACCTCATCACGGCACATAGGTCTCGAGACATTTTTTATGCAAATACGAAGCTTAATTAGGAATTCTTAATTTTCTTGGCGTCAGCAACGAGTCAAGCAATGCAATATTTGGCGAAATTTTTATACTTCCTTGGCAAGACATTTAAGTCACCTGTTGTTGTTGCTTGTTTTATGTCACTTTCAATCGATTTTTAGCAACACTCGGTGGGTGTGTTGCTTGTTGATGCGTTATTAGACGAGTCATTTGGCGGTTGGCGTGATCGACGCCTGTTTCAAAGGCTAAATGTGTAAAATATACAACAACACGTGCCCACCAACTTGGTTATCTCGATCATATGGTTTTCTTTATTTTAAACCCCACTACTACATATCACATCGCACAGTTGTCGAAGTTCAATTTAAAAAAATATACTACTGTATATTATTTTATTTCAATAATAATTTTATTTAATTTTTTTACCTTTTCTTCACCTTTCAGCCGTTGTACCAAGCGCGTGATCTTCGCTGACGATGAAGGTCAACCGCTTACAGAGGTACGCGTTATGTCCGAACCCTCGAATGTGCCGCCATTGTGGAGCACGAAATTCTTGGAGCAAATTACACAGGGCCTCGTTAGTCCACATCCGGCCGATCAATGGACCGTCGACTTCAAGCAACCAGCATCCGATTACTTAACATTTAGGTGAGTGCAAAGAACACAAAACACAAATTTCCATATTTATACCCTGAACAGCGTCTATTAAGTCTGGCAGGATGTTCGTAATACTCAAAAAGACACTCAGACACCTTAAGTCCATTTAGCCAATGCGGTCTGTCCGTCCCTCTGTATTTATACGAACTAGTCCCTCAGTTTTTTGAGATGTTTATCGACAATCTCCCAGCCGTCCTTTCCTCCCCCAGAAGCTGTTCATTTGTCACAATGGCCGATATCGGACTACTATAATATCGGACTACTATAATATCGGACAACCATAAAAACTGAACGATTGGAATGAAGTGCTTGTATGGAATGCTTTTTCATTTAACGAGACATCTTCTATAAATTTACAAAATTGGCAAAGGAACGAGTAGGAGCTCAGTTGACTTCGTGCGGTTTACTACTGAACTGTTGAGCCTTAGATTAGCTCCGCAAGCGTTGGTCAATTACCGCTAATTGTACAGTCGCAAGGGTCTTTTGATCCAGCGAAGATCCCTCAGTTTTTGAGATATGTGTCGGACATCTCGCACCTGTCCTTTCCTCACCAAGAAGACGTTCTTTTGTACGGAATGCCCGATCGAATAAAGTGCTTTTTCATATAACAAACGTGTTCATATAATGAGGCAAAGGAACGAGTAGGAGCTCCGTTGGCTTCATGTGGTTACTACTGCACTGTTTGGCCAGCCTGTGTGCAGCCGTAAGGTCCTTTTGGCCCAGGATAAATCAGAAGAGGTCGAGGGAGCTCTTCGCTCTCGACAAGGTCCACCTTTCAATGATGCTATGAGTTCTATTTGGACACTGTCTGATCGGGTTTCGTAGAGATGTTCGCTCGTGAAAGGTCCACTTTTCAACCAAGAATTCTAAGTAGAACTCATCGATCGGGATTCCTGCAGCCTTAGCGGATCCCAGCTGCATCAGCTGTTTGGGAGAAGCTGAGGTATCAGACATTTAACCTAACCTATACTTATAGCTCAAGACGCGCTGCAATCTCCGAAGAACGATTCAGATCGAGTCATAACCGTCATACAAATTGAACGATCGAAATCAAGTCATGCAAAGGAGACAAAGTTCTTGCAACAAATACTGTTATGTGTTGTAGCGGCAGAATTCTGCCGAGTTTACAGTCCTTGGCTGGTTAAATATCTAGCTCCGTTCCGGTTACGTAGACCTGACTTTCTTGAGAACGGGTCTTGCAATATATCTTTGGTATTTGTGCGGTATTATAGCTTCAGTGCAACCAATTTACGTTTGTCCTTGTATTTTTATAATTTTATATTTGGACTTACAAATTTTATTTCTTTTTTTATCGATATTGCAGAGAAAAAATCGATCGTGACTTTGTCTCACTCGAAAATGTGATTGTCAAGGATGAAGAGTCCATTGTTGTCGGCACGGTGAAAGTGAAGAACATCTCCTTCGAAAAGGAAGTCGTTGTGCGCGTCACATGGGACGACTGGAAGAATCAGCAGGACATATTCTGCACCTTCGCCAGGGTGAGTTGCAAGCAAGCTGCCAACCAAAGCGTTATTGTTGCTAACTGTTGCGCTGCTCTCTTTTATTTGCAGGCTTATGGACCAGCTACCTATGCGCACGTCGTCTTCGATACGTTCTCATTCAAGATCACATTGCCGCCATCGTCAAAGCGTCTGGAATTCTGCATTTGCTATCGTGCCAACAACCAAGAATACTGGGATAACAATGGGGTAGGTCATAGATATAACTTACTTTAACACCATTATGTTAATTAATCACCTGTCTTTATCTACATCTCGCCGCAGGGTAAGAACTATACTATTACAAAGCGTTCGCCCTTCTACTACAACGCGCTCTCGCCATATGACAAGAATACGTCGCGCAATAGCTGCCGCGGCCATGTGATGTCCGCGCTCTCGGAAGCACTGAGCAATACGAAAGAGCATCAAGCACAAAACAATTGGAGTCAGGAGTCGGGCCCCTACTGGTAAATGTCATTTGTATTAGAAGCAAGCAGTCAACAAGCTGTTGGTGAGCAAACTTGAATGAAACAGTGAAGCTAAACAAGGAAAATTTCCTCAAATTCAACAGGCAACAAAAACAGAACGAGGAGAAATATTGGTGATGGTGATTATACTAAATAAGGATGCGAGTCGTACGCTCTGCGCTAAGGAGCACTCAGCGGCTCACGTCGAAAACAGCGCAAACAACCCTGCAGTAAAGCAAAGAATCTTACATAAATGCCAATATAGAACAACTAGTTTAGACGCAGCAACAACAACAATAACAAAAACAAGCAATAACTAATGAAAACCACAAAGCAAGACAAATACTCAGCAGTAGCACAAAAGCATGAGCGGCGCTGTTGAGCTGCGACGACGCCACTGATGCATACCAAAACAACCCAAAACAACAGACTAAACCGAGCGTGCGGAACATGAAGTGCAGCCGAACTCATTATAAGAACTGCTAAGCAACGTTTTGGCGCTACAAAAGTCAAAAACAACAACAAAAACAATATCAGATAACAGTGTTAAAGCGCGCATGGTGATGTCTAAGCGCTAAAATATCGGAAAAAATTAAAAAAAAAATCCGAAAAATCGTTAAAAATTATATAACACATACGACAGGGTAGTGAGCGCAAAATCGGTGCAATATTCGCGCACCAATTGTGGACATTTTAAAAGCTTTAACTTAAAAACAACACAAGAAAATAAGTGATTTAGTGGCCCCTGCGTATGACAGCAATTTGTGGGCCGCGATCATAAAGACTTGAGAGTAGAAGCAGTGATATTAAAACGTTGACTAAGTATACAAAAGGAAGAAAGGAAGTAGTAAGGAAGAAAGTAGTTAGAGGAGCAAAGAAAAAAATTATAAACTTAAAAACTATGCAAACAATAGGAAGGTGGCACGCGCCGCCAGAGCAAAACGCAGCCATTTTGTAGCCTTTACTTTAGAAAGTGTTAGAGGAAGTGACAAACTTCAATGTGCTGAGCTCGCGTGCCGCGCGCCTCAACTTGTTTGGCCAGCGCTTTAATGCGTGGCTTAAGTGTATTCGAGCTGGTTTCGAATACACGGCCAGCAAGCGGCGCGCGCCGCCAATTTTCAAGCCAGTTTAAGTAGCGCTGCATAATTTTAACTAATGTGGCAATAACTCTCTATATTTGTATACTATTTGAGGCAGCAACAAAGTTCGTTAAATGCTAAAATGAACTTTGGCGCTTTCTCAAACACAAAAGATTCCTATATAGTCTATATAAAACGTGATGACTTGCCATTTATAGCCTAGAAGCTGCAGCGCATTGACGCACTAGCGGAATTAAGGCTATGCGCAGAGCGCAGCAAAGCGGCACAAGCAGCGAAAGTAAGCACAAAGCGCGTAAATTCAGCAAGCAGTGTCTTACTTTTGTTTATTTTGCCGGTTTTTAACTTTGCTGCGCGCATGCGCGAAACTTTAGAGCAGCAATAAGCGCATATGAGCGCATTAACTAAACGTTGAGACTTCAAAACATTACTTTTTTTTATACTTTTGAAGTGTTCAAGCGCTTAAGTAAGCAAGCAATAAATAAAAATAAGAGTACAGAGTTAAAAAAATAAGAGTACGGTGTTAAAAAATTAAGAGTACGGTAACATAGAAACTTTATACGAACATTTTACTATCCGAAACGCTAACGCAAACTCAATATTTACGAGCAGAGCTGCAAAAATAACTACAAAAATGCTGAGCGAACCGCAAAAGACAGCGGGTTTTCACAGCTGCGTTATGAGTTTGAGTTGTTTGAGTGAGCTTAGGGGCCACAGTAGCGTTGAGGGTTAGTTTAGGTTAAAGCAACTACTTGAAACTATAAGCACAAGCGCTAAAGAAATCAAATAACAAGCGTTTGTTTGCAAAATCTGAAACTAGTAACATTTGCTATAACAATAACAACAATATGAAAACTGAAAACAACAACCATCATGGATAAACATAAAAACAAAAATTTATAACTACAAATACCCAAAACTATAACTAAATCTGTAACTAAAACTATAACTAAACTATAAAATACGCCTACATATAGCCATAAAATATATTATAGTAAGTTTAGTTGTAAGTTGAAAAACAAACATTTGTTGTTGTAGTAATGTAGTCTAGCTGTAAGCGGCAAATATTGTGTTATGTGCGCGCGGAGTTTGTGTGATATTTGCACGGCGTTTGGCTTTTATTATATAAACAAGCGTGCATACTATTTTATTTTGTGGGCTTTTAACGCATAAATTCTTAACGAGTCTTGTGCTGACGATTTTTTTATAAATGGTTTTATACACTTACTTACTTTTTTACAAGTCTGTACGTGGCTGCCACAATTCCTTGCAACATGCACAGTGTGTTTTTAGTGGCGTTTATTAAATGAAGCTGGAAATAACTGTAATTGTTAGTATAAATTTTTTTTTAAACAAAAGTTTTTTTTTATTGAAATCTTTTTTTTTAATTTTTTAAAGTTTTTTCAATTTTATTCGAATTTTTTTTAACTTTTTTTTAAATTATTTTTAATTTTTTTTTTAAGGAAGAAACCGTTGGAAAAAAATTAAAAAACAAGTTCAAAAATTAAAGATAAAAAAATTTAAGAAAAAAAGTTAAAAAACTGTAATTATTATTATTATTTTTTTCTTTAAATTTTAATGTTTTTCTAAGTTGTTTTTAACGGTGTTTTCCGTAAAAAAAATTTGGAAAGTTGAAAACAAAACAAGTTAAAAAATAACTGCAATTATTCTTTTTTTTTGTTGATAAATAAAATCTTTTTATAGTTTATTTTTAATTTCTTTAAATTTTAAAAGTTTTTTAAATTTGTTTTTAACAGTCTTTTCTTAAAAAAAATTAAACAAAAATTAAAAAAATTGAATAAACATAAATTAAAAACAAAAAAAAATTTAAAAAGTTAAAAAGAAAACTGTAATTATTATTAGCGCTTATTAAATGAAGCCATAACTATATTTATTGTTATTTTTTTGATAAACACAAACATTTAATTTTGTTTATTATTTTTTTTAATTCTTTTTTGCAATTTTTTTTAAACGGGTTTTTCCATAAAGAATTTTTTTCAAAAAAATATTTAAAAATATTAAAAAAAAAGTTAAAAAAACCTTAGAAAAATTAAAAAAAAAGTGAAAAAAACTTAGAAAATTAAAAAAAATAAAAAAGAAATATTAAATAAAATTCCAAAAAAGTTGAAAAAAATTAAAAAAAAACTTTTTAATGAAAACAAACCTTCTACTCGTGTTGCAAACGAATTAGTGCGCGCGTAACAGACAGACTTACTTTTTTGTGTCAAAAATAATATCTATATATTTAACTGTTTATTTGTGATTATTTTTATATACTCGACTTAAAGGCACTGCTGCAAACGTCTGCAGGCCGTGTCTCAATGGGACTTTTTTAATGTGTGTAATTTTTTTTATTTGACAATAATTTATATTTTTACCCACAACAACAACAACAACCAATAATTTACTATATATTATGATATAATTCTTTTTAATTTTTTTAAAACATTTTTAATTTCGTAACGACATTTTTTTATATTGTATGCATATGATTTTGTATGTTCTATGTTTTTGTAAGCGATCAAAATTTTTTAAACCGTTTTTTGTAACAAAAATAATAAATAAGAAAAGCAAAAAAATAAAAAATTTTGTAAATATTAATTTTAGTAACTTGTTTTATATACATATACCTAGCTAGTTATATATACATAAATATACATATGTATATTTAAATATACATATACATATGTATACATAGATACATACATGTAAATTGTTACGATTTTAAGCGTGTGTAAGTAATTTCGAATATGTTGCCATACAAAAAGGGAAATTATTTCACTTTTGTTACAATTTTACAATTTCAAATGCAAAAAATAAGCCAGTAAACAATATATAGGCAGCAAAATGTAAAAAGCAAGAAAAAATTATAAAAATAAAAATTATAAAAAATTTATAAAAAAAATTTAAAAAAATAAAAGAAATATAAAAAATTAAATTTTTTTTATTTTTTTAATTAAAAAAAATTATAAATTAAATAAAAAATGCAAATACAGCGTTAAACAAAATTGTATAGCAAACACAGCCTTGCATTATTAAATTGTAAGCTGGTTATTAATTTTTTTTTTATATATTTTTTTATCTATTATATGCATAATGTTAGCACGGCTTACATTTTTACTTATTCGCTCGTTTGTATCCGAAACTGTAAGACTGAAATGGTTGTTAAGAAAGTTGCACAACAAATTTAGCTTAACAAAATCAAATTGTTCGTTTTTCTTTTAATAATTTCTACGCAATTTACTATTAATTGGCAGCTATCTAGAATACCGAAAAGTACATACATACAAATGTAAATCTGTCTGTCCGTCTGTTAGTTTTTGAGATATCGACCTGAAATTTTGTACACGCTCTTTTCTCGTTAAGAAGCTGCATATTTGTCGGAACCGCCCATATCGGACCACTATAGCGTATAGCTGCCATACAAACTGAACGCTGAAAATCTTGTTCTTGTATGAAAAAGTTATTTATTTGACGTGATATATTTATGAAATTTTGTATAAATTATTATTCAATGGCTTATATACATATTATGTGAAGAAATTATTCAGATCGAGACGACTATAGCATATAGCTGTCATACAAACTGTATGCTGAAAATCTTGTGCTTGTATAAAAAATTTTTTTATTTGTCGGTATATTTACATGAAATTTGTCATAGCTTATTATTCAAAGCTTACATACAATATACGAAGAAATTATTCAGATCAGGCGACTATAGCATATAGCTGCCATACAAACCGAACCTTCAATATATTGTTCTTGTAAGGAAAACTTTTTAATTTGCCGAAATAAACGTTTCTTCTTATGCGTATAAAATTTAATATCCAAAATGTATGTATGTCAACGCAAACCAAACTTTTTTAAATACCTACATACATACATTTGTTTGTAGTATGTGCTGTATGTACTTTTATGTAGTGTTTACAGCGTAGTTGGCCTTCAAAAATAATTATGTTCTAAAAATAATACAAAATATGCTGAAATGACGCATTATTAGATTTTTAGTTGAATACTCTTTTGCATATTTTCCATTTCTCCCAACAGCTTTGTTATATCATTAGCAAGATTTGTAGTTTTGTCGAAACATGTACAGCCATTAAACCATTTCAACACACGTTTTTAAGGTTTCTATCAACTATTTGCTTTGCTTTACGGTTCCTTTAACTAATTTAGTTATTTTTAAGCACATGTATATATGTAAACAAAAAAATTATATAATATCATATGTTATAAAATCAAGCTATTAACTTTAAATGAGCCATATGTGTAATTGTTAAACGCGTTTTGTAGATATTTAGTTTTTAAAGTAGCTTAAGAGCAACAAATGTAGATTTTAAATTAAGGCAAACATATACAAATACCAATATATACCTAAATATACTTGTATATACTTGTATATACATACATATATACCACAAAGTTCTAAATAAAACATATCTTTTGCAATATACACTTTTTACTTTTGTTGTTAGCTCTAAAGTAATTTAAAGTTATGCTGCTGATTAGCTACTACTTAACCGGCAAAAAATCCGAGTCATTTCCGGTGACGTAGATTTTTTATGTATTCTTTCTATTTTTAGCCGAGTTCACTCGCACTTACACGCTTAACTCTTGTTATATAAAACAAAACATAACATTATGTTTGAAGAAAAGAAACACAGCTTTTTAGTTTTGAATATTTCACTATATTTTTTCGGACAACGTTAGCAACGCTGTTTAGCGGGGATTACAAAACACATGGTTAAAACGATACATATTTTACACTTTTCACTTAATGCCGCTAAGCTAGTGTTACAATAATCGTTAGTAAATTGAACATAACATTTTTCACTTAGCATAAGTTTTTTTTCGCTGCGCGCACACAATTAGAATTTTAGCTTAAATACATTAGACAAGAGTAAATACAAGTTAGGTGTTTGAAAATATGAAACAAGTAGTTAAAAAGAAATACAGAATGTTTGTTGCAGTTAATTAAATGTTTTTAAGTAGAAATGCAAAGTTTCTAGCGGCTTATTTACATTAGCCACTGGAATGCCAGAATTATGTTGCTGTAAATGCTTTAAAATTTAATCTATAGTAAAGTTAGCGTATTTGCTATTCCATTGTGTTTCAATACTTTTCACCTTAAACACTAAGTTTTTAGCAGTTGTATGCATTTTAGTCGCGTATCGTCGTGTTTCTTTCGCTTCCCCCTATAAATGCGCCGATACGTATGTCCGTGCCAATGTGTATGTATATTCACTCGTACTGTTGTGGTAAACTTCCTATACTTTTTTGCAACTTAACTACTGTAACTGTAACGACTTAATGCCGTGTCTCACTTTAATATCGCTGGCTGAACTTATTTAATTTAGATACGTATTGTAGTTTACTGATGAGTTCGGTTTAAAACTAAAATTGATTTAAGCTTCGACTTTAGCCTTGAGCGAAGCTGGCATCTCTGGTGGTGGTGGACGTGGCAGAGCCAAGGCAACCTTGACACCGTCATAGATGAACCATTGCAGGGCAGTGAGTGTACCGATCATAATGATACGTGGCGTCAGACCGTTCCACATACCCATGAAGCCGAGCGATTTAGCCACTTGGATGGCAGTGGAGCCCTTGGCTTGATTCAATTTCGAAACGACCACATCAGCGGGATGCGATACAATGGCGCAGAAGACACCAGCAATGTAACCAGCAGCGAATGTCACCACCAATTGTTCACCCTTGGAGCATTCGACACGTGGCTTGGGTACAACGTGTCTAATTTGGGAGGAAAAATAAACGAATTTAGCATAACTACTCATAAAAGGTAGTATGGAAGTTACGTTACTTACTTGTACAACAATTCCACGGTGCGTTCGAAGCAAGCGAACTTCATCATGGTATATGGAATTTGACGCATCCACAATGGTACCAGACCCTTGTAGAAGGCACCGACACCTTCTTCCTTGATCATCTTAGGCAAAGCCTCACGGAGATTGTTGGCAAAGCCAGGCGTGGTCTGGATCTTGACCTTGGCAGCTTCCATAGGAGCCAAAGCAATATCGGCGAAGAATTCAGCCGATGCAGAGGCAGCCAAGTATAACCAAGTACGGTACAAGTATGAATTCTCTTCACCCAAGATGTTGGAGTAGTACACTTTGAAGACTTCATATAAACCGAACTTGCACAGACCCTAAACGTTGTAGGAGTAAACAAACAGAAAAAATATATAAATAAAAATAAGCACAAATATTCTATTGACTTAAAAATTTCTAGCAAATATATGGTTCTAAAGGTATTTCGCACTAATTTTTAACGTTATGCAATGTTATGTGATATACTTTTTAAATTTAATTTATTGGCTATTTACTAAAACTTTTGAACTACTTTTATCTACATTTATTTGTATAACTTTGAGTAGCCGCTTTAATTACCATGAACCATAACATAAATCTTATCACATGATGACAAATACTAAATAAATGACGTCGAATGGTAATGCTGATATGAGTTTACACTCAAACTTTGGTTAAGTACACAAAAAGCAAAGACAGAAAGAAAATCAGACGTAATAAGCAAACTAATTAATCATACAATTTTCGTCATATGGCATTAATATATAGGATATTGAAAAAAATATACCGATTGGTTTTGATGTGTAGCAATGAAATAAGTCAAATCAAAAATTTTAGCATTAAAAATCAATAAGCCTTTAACGACAGGGCATTGTGTAACCTCGATACAATATTGAGTATTTTCTCATTTCTTATTATTTGACGTGCTCCACAAATGTACATCGATTGGTTTCTTCACAAAACTCGCTTGACTGCACTAATTTTCGCAATTCCTATGTCCCGTTTCATGAAGATCTTTTAACTTATTTGTTTGCGCAGATATATTTCGCTTGCAATTACAATTTTCACTTCGCCCACTCACTCACCTGTGCTGAGTAGCCGAAGAATGTTGGTGCCCAGCCCTTAACCAGACCACGTGCGCCTTCCTCAGCAATGGTAACCTTGAAGCCGTTGAACAAATTCTTGTACTTTTTGGGGTCAACTTGCAGACGGCATTTGACTAAATCCAACGGTACGACGAAGGTGTGCGTAGTACCGCAGGACAGAATACCGCCGACACCGCATAGCGCAAAGTATTTGTTGCTGCCGAATTCGCACGAATCACCGCTAGCTGCGGCAGCTGCCTGAATCTGGCGTCCGGGCACTGGGCCAGTCGCCGACTTACCGGTGGCGTCGCATTGGACTTTAGTAAATGGAGTGCGCAATGGCGAGTTTTTGGCAGCTTCAAACAGTGATGAGAACATTTCGGAATATGTTACTTTTCGCTGTTTCGGTTAATCCTTTTGCAAACTGGAAAATAGTTAAAAAGAAAATGATTATATAGAATATCAGAGCAAGGTCAGTTGTAAAAATCTAAAACCATCCCTCTTATTGAGGTTACATAACGTTGTAGTTGCTGACGAATATACCAAAATTTGAAGAAAGGGTTACGCCTTTCATTACAGCAAATTTTTAGTTTATATTTGTTGTTTATTACAACAAAGTTATATTTCTTCAAATCATGTGCAAATATTATACCAAATAAATATTCAATTACGCAATTTAGATAAAAAATTAGCACTTACACAGACAGCACCTATGACGGGCACGAGAAAGACACTTAGAAGAAAATTTCTGCTCCCCACCTGACAGATTGTTGCCAACGAATTACTCGTTACTATTAAACAGCGTTGCTTTTGTCGGCACAACTCGTTATCCAACAACAGAATTATTGTTTCGAGAACAGAAGAAAACTTAACATAATTCAAATATTTCTTACAAAAACAGTAGAGTTTTCATTGCATATTTCCTACAAAAACAGTAGAATTTCTACCGACATCTCATAGTTGTATGTATATGTACAGTTGAACTTCCCTAATTGGTCACCATAATCCACATAAGAGCTTCGGGTTAGAGATATTCCGGGTTATGGTTGCATGAAATTTTAACTCTATTATCAATGCAAGAGTTCAAGTTATGGAGAACTTCGAGTTATATAATTTAAAATTATTGTAGTTCAACTGTATTTAAATGAATAGCTTTTAACACCACTCCATTGATATTTTTTCGTTAATATATTTAAAATGTTATATGCCAATATCTGTTCCCAAAATTCCGAACCGAAGATATGTCTCGAATACAACTCTGTATCGTTTTTAATAAACACATTTTTTTTAATATTACGAATGACAGTAAAGGCACAGGAAAGAAAATTTTGACAGTTCAAAGAAGCAGCCGGAGAAAATATTGCAATTTTTAAAAGCTGTGGAAAATTACAATTAATAAAAGCCATTTAATAAATTAGTTAAGAAGATCAAATATCACCATGGCGGATGCTGCAGCTCGTCAACTTCAATATGAATACAAAGCGGTAAGTACTTACATTTGTGAAAAAAGTGTATACGAAAACTACAATCTGATTAGCGTCCAATGTGAACAACGAAAGTAAACGTTTAAAATTGCATGCTACAAATGCTGGCACATATAGTTGCTCTATACAGTTTTTATTTATTGCTAGAATTCCAATCTTGTGCTGCAAGCTGATGTACGGCTTATTGAACGGCCACGTCGCGATGAGGCTACCGGAGAAGTTGTATCGCTGGTCGGTAAGTTGGAAGGCACACGCATGGGCGATCGCTATCAACGCACAAAGCCCGAAAAAATGGAAGAACGCAAAGCCAAACGTCAGAAGCGAGATGAAGCGCAATATGATTTCGAACGCATGAAAGGCGCTACATTGCTGTCCGAAGGTATCGATGAAATGGTCGGAATTGTGTACCGACCCAAAACACAGGAAACACGCCAGACATATGAGGTGTTATTAAGTTTCATACAAGAAGCGCTGGGCGATCAGCCGCGTGATATTTTGTGTGGTGCGGCAGATGAAATTTTGGCAGTATTAAAAAATGATAAGCTGAAAGACCGTGAACGCAAGCGTGAAATCGATAGCTTGTTAGGTTCAGTAACCGATGAGCGGTAAGTTAACATTTTTTTTTTAATGAATATGTATTAAAATTATAATTTTAATTTTTTCCCATTAGTTTCGCTTTGTTAGTCAATCTGGGTAAGAAAATCACAGATTTTGGTTCGGACGCCGTGAACGCTCTAAACATCGCTGGCAACGAAGAGCAAATTGATGAGACTTATGGCATAAATGTGCAATTTGAGGAATCCGAAGAAGAAAGTGATAACGATATGCATGGTGAAATACGTGACGAAGATGGACAAGAAGAGGGCGAGGAAGCACGCATCGACCATACACTGCACGCAGAAAATGTAAATATTTGCAAAGCAAATTTCCAAATTAACACATTTTATGATGTTTTTTTATTTCAGCTACTCACAGAGGAGGCTGCGAATGTGAAGAAGGAACGTGGTTTGCATCCATTAGACATTGATGCATACTGGCTACAGCGTTGTCTGAGTAAATACTACAAGGACGCTATGGTGTCACAAAGCAAAGCGGCCGATGTATTAAAAATTCTCAAAGATGCTGCTGATGAACGAGACTGCGAAAATCAACTTGTACTCTTGTTAGGTTATGACTGTTTCGACTTCATAAAACAACTGAAAAACAATCGCCAAATGATCTTATATTGCACAATGTTGGCCTCGGCGCAAACAGACAGCGAACGTCAGCGTATACGTGAAAAGATGCGCAATGACAATCATTTAGCAAAAATATTACGCCAATTGGATACCGGCAAATCAGAGGAAGATGATTATGGCAATTCATCACGTGCAAATAAACGCGGCAAAGAGGAGAATGATGACTCTGGTCAAGGCACGGCTGGTCAGGTGGCAGGTGTGCGACAAGTACTCGAGTTGGAGGAGCTGGCATTTACACAGGGCTCTCATTTCATGGCAAATAAAAGATGTCAACTGCCGGACGGTTCGTTCCGCAAGCAACGCAAAGGCTACGAAGAAGTGCATGTGCCCGCATTGAAGCAAGTACCTTTCGAAGACAAGGAAGAGCTGCAGCCCATTGACAAACTACCAAAGTACGTGCAGCCGGTCTTTGAAGGCTTTAAAACACTTAATCGCATACAAAGCCGTTTGTGGAAGGCCGCACTTGACAGCGATGAGAATATGTTGCTATGTGCGCCCACCGGTGCCGGTAAAACAAACGTTGCTTTGCTGACGATGATGCGCGAAATCGGCAAACACATCAATGATGACGGCACAATCAATGTGGATGAATTTAAGATCATCTATGTGGCGCCCATGAAGTCGTTAGTACAGGAAATGGTGGGCAATTTTGGCCGTCGCTTGGCTTGCTATAATTTGACCGTATCCGAGTTAACTGGTGATCACCAATTGACGCGCGAGCAAATCGCTGCCACTCAAGTAATCGTGTGCACTCCCGAGAAATGGGATATTATCACACGCAAGGGTGGCGAAAAGACATTTACGAGCCTAGTGCGTCTAGTGATCATCGATGAAATTCACTTGCTGCATGATGAGCGCGGTCCAGTGCTGGAAGCACTTGTGGCACGTACCATACGCAACATTGAGACCACACAGGAGGATGTGCGTTTGGTCGGTTTGTCCGCCACGCTGCCTAACTATCAGGATGTGGCGACATTCCTGCGCGTGAAACCCGATAAGGGTTTGTTCTATTTCGATAATAGCTTCCGGCCAGTGGCGTTGGAGCAGCAATACATCGGTGTTACGGAAAAGAAGGCGTTGAAGCGCTTCCAAGTCATGAATGAGATCGTTTACGAGAAGACAATGGAGCACGCAGGACGCAATCAAGTGCTTGTCTTTGTGCACTCACGCAAAGAGACCGGTAAGACGGCGCGCGCCGTGCGTGACATGTGTCTGGAGAAAGACACACTTGGCAGTTTTCTGCGTGAGGGCTCAGCCAGCATGGAAGTGTTGCGCACTGAAGCGGAGCAAGTGAAGAATACAGAATTGAAAGAGTTGCTGCCCTATGGATTCGCTATACATCACGCCGGCATGACGCGTGTGGATCGTACATTGGTTGAGGATCTTTTCGCCGATCGTCATATACAGGTAGGATTTTCAAAGCGATTTTCAAATTTTTTATTTATTTTTTCGAATTTTGTTTATATTTATTTTTTAAATTTTTGTTTTTAAATTTTTGATTTTAAATTTTTTTTAGCTTCTTAATTTTTTAACTTTTTTGTTTTTTAATATTTTTTATATTTTTTTAATTTTTTGAATTTGTTTAAACTTTTTTATATTTTTTTATTTTTTTATAGATTTTTAATTTTTTTAAATTTGTTTATATATTTTTTTTAATTTTTAATATCTATATTTTTTTATTTATTTTATATTTTTAAATTATTTTTTTATAATTTTTTATTATTTCTTTTTAATTTATTTATTTAATTAATTTTTGCAAATTTATTTTATTATTATTTTTCTACTTTTTGTTTCTATTTTTTATTTATTTAACTTTTTTTAAATTTATTTTTTTATTTTATTTAATTAATTTATGTTTTAAAATTTTTAATATTTTTAATTTTTTATTGTTTTATTTTTAATTTTCTTATTATTATTTTATGTTTTCCTTTTTCTTTCTTTATTTATTTTTTCAATTTTGTTTATATTTTTTAAATTTTGTTTTTAAATTTTTTTAACTTTTTGTGTTTTAATATTTTTTCATATGTATTTTTTAATTTTTTTATATTTTTTTATATTTTTTTATATTTTTTTATATTTTTTTCATATTTTTCATATTTTTTTATATTTTTATATTTTTTATATTTTTTTATATTTTTTATATTATTTTTATTTTTTCATTTTTTTCTATTTTTTTTATTTTTCAATTTTCAATTTTTTTATTTAATTTTTATTTCTTTTTAATTTATTTATTTAATTAATTTTTGCAACTATATTTTATTATTAATTTTTTATTTATTTATTTTTTTTTTATTTATTTTTTTATTTTATTTAATTAATTTATATTTTAAAATTTTTAATATTTTCTTTTTAATTTTTTATTGTTTTATTTTTAATTTTCCTTATTATTATTTTATGTTTTTCCTTTTTTTCTTTCTTTATTTATTTTTTTTTAAATTTTGTTTTTATTTTTTTTTTAATTTCGAAAATTTTTATTTTTTTATTGTTTTTTTTTTATTTTTAAGTACTTTTTTAATTAATTTTTTTAAATTTATTTTTGCATTTGTTCTAAATTAATTTTTTTGTATTTTTTTAATTTTAATTTTTTTTTATTTTAACTTTTTTCCTAAATTTTTTAATTTTTTATGAATTTTATTTTTTTTATTTATTGTATTTACATATTTATTTATTTTTTATTTTATTATTTTTTAAATTTATTTTCATTTATATATATATATTTATTTATATATGTATATATATTTTTAATTAATGTTTTTTTTAATTACTTTTTTTATTATCTCTTTTTTTTCTCCTTCTCTCTTTGCACCGTTCGATAGGTTTTGGTGTCCACAGCCACTCTCGCCTGGGGTGTGAATTTACCGGCACACACCGTTATCATCAAGGGCACACAGGTATACAATCCGGAAAAGGGTCGTTGGGTAGAGTTGAGCGCACTGGACGTACTCCAGATGTTGGGTCGTGCCGGTCGCCCGCAATACGATACCAAAGGCGAGGGCATACTCATCACAAATCACAGCGAATTGCAATTCTACCTTTCGCTGCTGAATCAGCAACTGCCCATCGAATCACAATTCATTTCAAAAATGCCAGACATGCTGAATGCTGAAATCGTACTGGGCACAGTGCAAAATCTGAAAGACGCCGTGCATTGGCTGGGCTATACCTATCTCTATATACGCATGCTGCGTAATCCCACGCTGTATGGCATCTCACACGACGCCATACGCGATGATTCGCTGCTGGAGCAACATCGCGCGGATCTTATACACACCGCCGCCTTGCATTTAGATCGCAGCGGTCTCGTGAAGTACGATCGCAAGAGCGGGCAATTCCAAGTGACCGAGTTGGGTCGCATAGCTTCGCATTACTATTGCACGCACGAGACTATGATGACATACAATCAATTGCTGAAGCAAACGCTCAGTGAGATCGAGCTCTTCCGCGTATTCTCACTCTCTTCGGAGTTCAAACACATTGCTGTGCGTGAAGAGGAGAAGCTGGAATTGCAAAAACTTATGGAACGTGTACCCATACCGATAAAAGAGTCCATGGAGGAGCATAGCGCCAAAGTGAATGTGTTGTTGCAAGCGTACATATCGCAATTAAAACTGGAAGGATTCGCACTTATGTCTGATATGGTGTTCATAACGCAATCCGCGTCGCGTTTAATGCGCGCCATCTTCGAAATTGTGCTCTATCGCGGCTGGGCGCAGTTGGCCGACAAGACATTGACACTCTGTAAGATGATTGATCGCCGTATGTGGCAGTCTATGACACCACTGCGTCAGTTCAAGAAGATGCCCGATGAAATTGCCAAGAAATTGGAAAAGAAGAACTTCCCATGGGAACGTCTGTACGATCTGGAGCCCAATGAGATTGGCGAGTTGATACGCGTGCCAAAGCTGGGCAAGACCATACATAAATTTGTCCACCAATTTCCAAAGTTGGAGCTATCCACACACATACAGCCTATAACGCGTGCAACGCTGCGTGTCGAGCTCACAATCACACCCGATTTCCAATGGGATGAGAAGGTGCATGGTTTATCCGAAGGCTTTTGGATACTTATTGAAGATGTTGACTCCGAAGTAATTCTGCATCATGAATTCTTTCTGCTGAAGGAGAAATATGCTTTAGATGAGCATCAAATCAAGTTCTTTGTGCCAGTCTTCGAACCGCTGCCACCGCAATATTTCTTGCGTATAGTCTCGGATCGTTGGATCGGTTCGGAAACACAATTGCCGGTCTCTTTCAGACATTTAATATTGCCCGAGAAAAATATGCCACCAACAGAGCTGCTCGATTTGCAGCCGTTGCCCATCTCCGCGTTACGCAAACCGAAATTTGAGGAATTCTATGCCGAACGTTTCCCACAATTCAATCCCATACAAACGCAGGTTTTCAATGCCGTCTATAATAGTGACGACAATGTCTTTGTAGGCGCACCCACAGGATCCGGCAAAATGACCATAGCCGAATTCGCCATCATGCGTTTGTTTTCACAGCAAGCCGAAGGTCGTTGCGTCTACTTGGTTTCGAAGGAAGCTCTGGCCGATCTTGTATTTGCCGATTGGCATGCGAAGTTCGGCGGTCTCTCATTGAAGGTGGTCAAGTTAACCGGTGAAACTGGTACCGATTTGAAACTGCTAGCCAAAGGTCAGATTATTGTTACCACCGCCGACAAGTGGGATGTGTTGTCGCGCCGTTGGAAGCAGCGTAAAAACGTGCAGGCGGTCAATCTCTTCATAGTCGATGAATTGCAATTGGTTGGTGGTGAAGATGGTCCAGTTTTGGAAGTCGTTTGTTCGCGCATGCGCTACATTTCGTCTCAAATTGAGAAACAGATTCGCATCGTCGCGCTTTCATCCTCGTTAGCCGATGCGCGTGATGTCGCACAATGGCTCGGCTGCAATGCCAACGCCACATTTAATTTCCACCCGAGTGTGCGTCCCATTCCATTAGAGCTGCACATTCAAGGCTACAGCATCACACACAACGCAACGCGCATTGCTTCCATGTCGAAGCCCGTATATAATGCGATCATCAAATACAGTCCACACAAGCCGGTTATCGTTTTTGTTTCATCGCGCAAGCAAGCGCGTCTCACGGCCATTGATATACTTACGTATAGCGCCTCGGATATGCAACCGAATCGTTTCTTCCATGCCGAAGAAGAGGACATCAAACCATTCCTCGATCGTATGTCCGATAAGACGTTGAAGGAGACACTATCGCAGGGCGTGGCGTACATTCATGAGGGTCTTACGGCCTCCGATCATCGCCTGGTTGAGCAGCTCTTCGACTCCGGCGCTGTGCAGGTGGCAGTTGTGGCACGCGATCTCTGCTGGGGCATGAGCATTTCGGCGCATTTGGTCATAATTATGGACACACAATTCTATAATGGCAAGAATCATTCCTATGAAGATTATCCCATAACTGATGTGCTGCAAATGATTGGACGTGCTAATCGTCCCATTGAAGACGCGGACGCTAAATGTGTACTGATGTGTCAATCATCCAAGAAGGATTTCTTCAAGAAATTCATCAATGAACCGTTGCCGATCGAAAGTCACTTGGATCACCGTCTACACGATCACTTCAATGTGGAGGTGGTCACGAAAACCATCGAGAACAAACAGGATGCGGTCGATTATCTCACTTGGACATTCTTATACAGGCGTCTCACACAAAATCCCAACTATTACAACCTACAAGGGGTTACACATCGTCATCTCTCCGATCACTTGTCCGAGTTGGTCGAAAATACACTCTCCGACTTGGAACAATCCAAGTGTATTAGCATTGAGGACGATATGGACACGTTGCCTTTGAATTTGGGCATGATCGCCGCCTATTATTACATTAACTACACAACAATTGGTAAGCGTGTGGCATATTTTTAGAAAGATTTTTGATTTTTTACAATTGTTTACATTTTTCTTCATTCTCTATTATAGAACTCTTCAGTTTATCATTGAATAGCAAAACTAAAGTTAGAGGTTTGCTCGAGATCATCTCATCGGCAGCAGAGTATGAGGACATTGTGGTGCGCCATCACGAAGAAAACATCCTGCGCACACTCTCTCAACGTTTGCCAAACAAATTGACTGGTCCAAACGATTCCGCGCCAAAGTAAGTACCTCCAGTTCAGTAGTGGTCTCCCTACTGATACCTGGGCAACCCGGCAAGCAAGGGGAGTCTTGTCGTCCGATAACTCTAATTTCCCCAGTAGTGAAGAGCACTTGAACTCTTGTTACTCTCAATATTCACTCACCACCTGAGTCTAGAAGTTCATGAACATGGCTTCCGTAAAGTCGAAGCACTTTTTCAGAAACACCCAGATAGTTTACCGATTCTTTTATCCAGAATTGAACCCGAAATACGAATATATGTCGACCAGATTTCAGACGCAACCAACTTCAGACATGCACAGACTGCCATTCACAGTGCAGCCATTAACAACTTCACCGACTCCCTCTCAGTGAATGGCGTACTTGGATTCAAACCACCACCCATTACAGACGAAGAGCTCGAGTTGCCGCGTGAAACGAGAATGACCCTTGCGCAGCTTCGTTCTGAATACTGTAGCAGGTTAAACTCCTATTTATCCAGAATAGACCCTGACATATCAAACATACATATGTCCAGTGCGCAATGAGTCCCCCTAACCACCTCTTTGCATGCCCTGCTAACCCCACACATCTGACACCCTTCTCCCTTTGGTCCAAACCCGTCGAAACAGCACGTTTCCTGGGCCTACCGTTGGATGCCGTCGATGACAACTAATCTAATCCTTACCATCCCAACGGGGATTAGGTACCCGTTACAACAAAAACAACAATTATGTATTCTAACCCCTTCTTTGAACGTCCAACGAATTCCATTTAGCTAACACCCCGCTCCGCTATTGTCTTTCCCCGTCGAAACAGCACGTTTCATGGGTCTATCGTTAGGTGACTTCGTTGAGAACCAACCTGAATCTCACCACCCAAGCGGGGACTAGATAACCGCTAGAACAACATAGCTAATGAACTCTCCTTTTCTTATACAGATTCAATGATCCGCATATTAAAACAAATTTGTTGTTGCAAGCGCATTTATCACGTCTACAGTTGGGCCCCGAACTACAGGGTGACACAGAACTTATTTTGAGCAAAGCTATACGCCTCATACAGGCCTGTGTGGACGTGCTCAGTTCAAATGGTTGGCTCTCGCCGGCTGTGGCTGCCATGGAGTTGGCGCAAATGGTTACACAAGCCATGTGGAGCAAGGACTCGTATTTGAAACAGTTACCGCACTTCACGGCCGACATCATCAAGCGTTGCACAGAAAAGGTACAGTTGCCGAAAAAATTCGAAATTTCACCTAAATGATTTATTATTATTGCAATTTGCAGAAAATCGAAACTGTTTTTGATATTATGGAGTTGGAGGATGATGACCGCACACGACTGCTGCAATTGACTGACGCACAAATGGCCGACGTGGCGCGTTTCTGTAACCGTTACCCGAACATCGAAATGAACTTCGAAGTGGTGGATAAAGATCGCATTAATTCCGGCTCCACGGTGAATGTGATTGTGGAACTGGAGCGTGAAGACGAAGTTACTGGGCCAGTTATTGCGCCATTCTTCCCACAGGCATGTCAAGAATTGTGTTTTTCCTTTCAATTTTATTGATTTCTTTATTTATTTTTCTTACAGAAACGCGAGGAAGGCTGGTGGGTGGTCATTGGTGATCCGAAAACCAACTCGTTGCTGTCCATTAAACGTCTGACGCTGCAACAGAAGGCAAAAATAAAGTTAGATTTTGTGGCGCCCAGCCCTGGCCGACACGAGTACACGCTGTACTATATGAGCGATTCATATTTGGGCTGCGATCAGGAGTACAAGTTCTCCATTGAGGTTGGCGATTTCCAGTCGGAAAGTGAAAGCGAATCGGAATAAACGATTAATAATCGGTCTGCAATTAGTCTTAGTTCAATGTTTTTTCGTAGTTTTCTGCATAAATTTGCATTTTTCAAGTGTGCGCGTGTGGGTAATAAAGAAAGACAAACAAAAACAAACCAATTTCTTCAGTATTTATTTTTTTTATTTGTAAGCACAGCGCTGCGGCTACATAATTTGAAATTCCTGTTTTTTAATAAATGACGACAGCGTACATATGTATATCGAAGTAATAGAAAGAAAAATATGAAAAAAGCTATAATACCCTTCACAAATAGTTAAGATTTCATACAAAAACTTGTTTTTGAACGGTTAGTTTGTATGGCAGCTATATGCTATAGTGATCCGATCTGAATAATTTTTGGAGAGATTGTATCATTGCCTTAAACGATAACTTGAGCCAAATTTCGTGAAGATAACTCGTTAAATAAAAAACTTTTTCATACAAGGATAGTATTTTGCAGAATCAGTTTGTATGACAGCTATATGTTATAGTGGTCCGATCTGAATAATTTTTGGGGAGATTGTAGATTGCCTTAAACGATAACTTGAGCCAAATATCGTGAAGATATCTCCTTAAAATCAAAACTTTTTCATACAAGGATAGTATTGTGCAGAATCAGTTTGTATGGTAGCTATATGTTATAGTGATCTAATATCGGCGTTTCCGACAAATGATGAGCGTATTGAATAGAAAATGGCGTGCGCAAATTTTCAGTTCGGTATCTCAAACACTAAGGGACTGGTTCGCCTATGTACAGACAGACGGGCATGGCAAAATCTACTAAGTTTGTCTTCGTGATCATTTATACATAACATATATATTTTATAGAGTCCACGACATTTCTTTCTGTTGTTACACATTTTGTGGCAAACTTAATATACGCTGTTCAGGGTATAAAAAATATTAATAATTCTTTTTTAGTAAGAAAAATCGTTATATTTCAATAGAAACTTGAAAATCTGAAAGCCCTAGTTTAAATCTTCGCAGAAATCCAGAAATATTAACACAATTGCACAAATTATTATTAATATCGAGTATTATTTGCAGTTTTCTAAAATTCAGAGCTCTAACGTTGACTGACAGACACCGATGAGCCACGACTGTTGGCATTATTGCCGTTGGGACCATTAGCAAAGCTATTTGTGCTAGCAAAGTTGATCACCTGTCCATTGGGCAGCCTATAAACTTGGCTCATTGAAGCGCCGGCAGAGTTTTGCGGTCCAAAGGCACCAAACTGCGACGCTTGTGTCAATGTACCCGCTGAGGAGGCACCGAACGCGCCGTTCGGACCGAAAGCGTTGAAGGCTTGCGAACCAGCATTGGCGGCTGCTGTGTTAGCGCCAAACGGTCCAAAATTAAAACTACTGGAATCAGCTGCAGCAGTCGCCTGTGATTGCCCCGATTGTGGCACACGCTTAACACGCACATGTTCCAGCAATGACGCGCTGTTCAAGGGCATAGCGAAGGGTATGCTGCGCACACGTCGCACTTGTGGTCGCAAATTCGTCTTTGGCTTGATATAGAGCGAAGACTCCACTAAGACTTCGTCGACAGCAGCGCCATTGATCGCTATGACAGAGAAGGTAGTAAAAAAAAATTGAATTAATATTGGCATTGTGAAGCTGGTATGCTTGATTTTTACTCACGTAATGGCGCACTGGGTGTATTATCCTCGCTGACAACGTTTAAAGTAGCCGCAGTGACGCATGCTGCGCAGAGTATCAAGACAGCCGAAAAAGTTAGGAAACGCATAGCTTACTATTATATATATATATATGTTTTTGGTTTGAATCACACACTCCGTTTACTAAAGCTTCGCACACAACGTCTCGCAAATCGATCTTCACTAAACGCTGCTCAAACGCAGACTATTGGCTGAGTCATTGACTGAGCCGAAGATAACTCTCGACTTTACTATGGCATTTGCCGCTAAAGGTAAGCGTTGAGCAGCTAAGCAAAGGTAGAAATGAGCGCTACAGTGGGCTAGAAAGCGTTTGTTGTCAAAAGAAAGACCAGACACTGATACTAATATTGGGATTATGCATTGTGTTTTTGAAATTCATAAAGTCAGTAAGCCTAAAAATATGCCTTAATTAATTAAAAATAACGTATTTCTGAAAAAAATAAGAAGGAAGGTTAATCTTCGTTGCCTCGTATGCTAAAATACCCTTCACAGTTGCATATTTTATAGCATAAAGGGTATAAAAAAATTATTTTTCTTAATTTTGAGAGGTCAATTTGTATGGCAGCTATATGTTATAGTGGTCCGATCAGAAAATTTTCTTCAGATATTATAGCATTGCCTTACAAAGAATCCATGCCAAATTTCGTGCAGATAGCTTGTCAAATAAAAAAGTTTTCCATACAAAAACTTAATTTTGAATGTGCAGTTTGTATGGCAGCTATAAGCTATAGTGGGTCCTATAACGGTAGTTTCGCCAAATGAGTAGCTTCTTGGGTAGAGAAGGGCGTGTGCAAAATTCCAGATCGATATCTCAAACTAATCAATCATTTCCATGGTCCAAGACGCGCTTAATATATAATGGTACTCGTGCTTACGACATACACATACATATGTACATATATACAGAGATATGTACACACGTCAATGACTCTGCGTGGACAATTTATTATTTAACTATTAACTCTTCCGACAGCTGGGGGAAGACCAAAACGCAAACTCGAGCAAATAAGCAGGCAACAGCCGAAATACAACATCGATCATTAATGGCCCAAACCAGAAAGCCACATAGATAAAGTTATAAGTATGCATGTGTGTATATTTTTATATGTAAAGAGCGACTTGGCGTTCAGCAAACAAGTTTTCGTAAGTCATTTAGGGGGGAAACTAGTTTCTGGGTTTCCTTTGAAGACAGCGCTAAATGATCAAATAAAACAGCATCTTAATTATATGTATATACACACACAAGCAGTCAATTCTCGACGATTAAGTAAACATATGACTGAGAGAGAGTGCGCGAAATGTGAGAGTCTAAAAGAGCACAGACATGGGATTGAAGAGATAAGAGCACAAGCAAAGAGAACGGAAACAGAAGTGGGGAAATAAAATAAATTTAAGCCGTTAGATTCAAAATAGTTAAAAATGCTGCAAATTCATGATATAAACAAGAAAACCCGTTAACTTCGCTTCACCAATGGAAATGATTCCACAGAACTGAATTTAGAGCGTTCAGTTTGTATGACAGCTATGTGCTATAGTCATCCGATTTGCACAATTTCTGCGGAGTTTGTAGGGTTACATTGCACAATAATCTATACAAAATTTTATGAAGATATCTCATCAAACAAAAAAGTTGTTCATACAAGAACTTAATTTTAAACGTTCAGTTTGTATGGCAGCTATATGCTATAGTAGTCCGATTTGAACAATTTCTTCAGAGATTGTAGAATTACCTTAGAAAATAATCTATGCCAAATTTTGTATAGATATCTTGTCAAATGAAAAAGTTTTCCATACAAGGACGGGATTTTGATCCTTCAGTTTGTATGGCAGCTATATGCTATAGTGGTCCGATAACGACGATTTCGACAAATAAGTAATTACTTTGATAGAAAATGCTGTGTACAAATTTTCAGATCGATATCTCAAAAACTGTGGCACTAGCTCTTGTAGCTCAATATACTCAGTTCTGGGTATTGAAATCAAATGTATTATTTTTCATACACCCTGTTTGATATTCATGTATAGCTTTATTTGGACTTAATTCAAAAATGTATTTATTGTAATAAGAGCAAAACAGTGCGACTTTGCTGAATGTACATATATAAACATCTATATACATACATACATATAACAAAGCCACAGAAATTCAAATTTCGTTTGGTTGTTGTCGATATTACACATAGTTTTGTTGTTTTAATTGATATAACAATTACATGTATATATTTAGGTATGTATGAGAGAGTGTGTCCATACACATATGTATGTATGTAACACAAATCGACATAAACGTATTTATTGATTGGCTGAACAAAGTGCAATGTGAAATTATCATATTACATGTTTACTAGAGTACCAAGAGCACACAAAATTTACATAAATTTGCAAGGAAAATCTGTAACAATTGGTACTGCTAATACTAAGGGCTAATGTATATGTGTTGTGTATGTATGTATATTTATATGAGCAAGAGCTATGTAAAATACTCTTTATATAAATTAACCTGCTTCAATGTATTGATCTATGTATTGTGTATATGTGTTGATATATGTATATTTGTTAGCTGTTAATTCATTATTAATATTATTTATTAACACAAAATTCATTTCTTGGCTGAGATCGCTTAAATAAGACTACAAACATATGTTGAAGCTGGTTGTTTTATGTTATTTTCACTTTTAAACAGGGTTGCAAACTAATGAGTTAAAATATACAAGTATTTGTATGGGCATTTGTTTTTATTTTGTAATGACAAATATCTTAATTAAAAATAATATTTAATAACAAAAATATTAATTAAAAATTATTATTATTATTTTTAATTAATTATTTTTATTACGATTTTTGAGATTCAAAATTCAAATAAATTAAAATTAATCAAAAACAAAAAAATTATTTAAAAAAAAATTGTCATCCTATTTTTTGCGGTTACGGAATTTTAAATGAATTTTTAATTAAGATTTTCGAGATTAAAAATTATTTTTGATTAAAATTTTCGAGATTCAAAAATTTAAAAATTATTTTAAATTAAGCTTTTCGAAATTAAAAATTAGTTTAATTAAGAATTTAAGTTTCAAAAATTTTTAATTTCAAAAATCTAAATTAAATTAATTTTTAATTTCGAAAAGCTTAACTTAATATAATTTTTAAATTTTTAATATTTAAAATCGTAATCAAAAATTATTTTTAATTACGAAAATCTTAATTAAAAATAATTTTTAAATTTTTAATTCCAAATACCGTATTGAAAAATAATAATCAAAAAAATGTAACATAAAAAATAGGGATTAAATTAAAAAAAAAATATGATTAATTTTTTTTTAACAAATTTTAATTTATTTTACTATAATATGTTTTTTTTATTAAATTTTAATTCGAAATAGGGTTTAAAATTAAAATCTTTATTTTTTAATTCCGATTTCAGTATTAAAACTCAAAAATCTCAACAGCTTAGATTTTAATAAAAAAAAATATTAATAATAATATAAATTAAAATTTATTAAAAAAATTTGTATACCAATTTTTAACTCAAAACTTTTTAATTAAGGAAATCGCAACCCTGCTTTGAATTTAAATAATAGACAATGATGATTATGCAGTCAGTTGAAAAGCGCATAAGCTAATGAAATTCAAATATGCATTTGAAAAATATATTTTTGAGGCGTACTTAATAACTACATAAAGATTTTTTAAATTTTTGTTTAAATTTGCATACAGGGAACAGGCGCTGCCAACAAACTTGTGTCCCTTATTGTTTATCTTCGCCCTAATCAACCCTGTAAGGTGGCAAATTATAAAGCTTTTTACTATAATTATTATTTTTCTCATTTTACTGCCAAATTAAGACACTTTAAACATTATTATACTAATAATAACAATTGTTGTAATTTTTCGTTTTTAAAGTTGATAAACACATGTGTAAAAATAAATCTCAAGTGCAATTCGTTATTTTGTACAACAAATTAATTTCAAAATTAAAACAAAATTAATTATATTTAAGGTTAAGGAAAATCTCAAAGTTAATTGTGTATTTGAAAAAGTAAATTTTTATAAGTCTAAAAGTCCATTAAAGATTTGGCTGTTCAATACTTAAAATTTCGCTAATTTGTCAATGTGTCTCGCACGATTTTGTAGCAGCTTAATTAAATAAAATTTTAATGCTCTAGCTGACGCAATTGTCGCTATGATTAAGATAGCTTGGTTGTGTGCATATGTATGTTTGCATGCATGTACACTTTCTTTTTTTCTGCCAGGGTTATTATTTCAATTGAATCGTTTGTCTTTTTTAATTTTTCTTTAAATTGTTTGTGTAATTCTATATGTCTACGTGTAGAATTGTGCGCATTTATTCTATGCCATGAGCAAAAATCATTACCAAACCCGGTTCCACCATGACGTCTTCAGACATATGAGCATTATCGCAGCTTAAAACCAACACAGCTTGTTTACCTACAATTTCATAGGATTGTGTAATTTTAGGAAACATTACTTTAACATGCTTCTTCTTGTTTACCTGGTATACGTCGGCAGACGTAATTATCATAGATGCGTCTGTTATTCTGTCGCGTCTCTAGTGAACTCAAGCCGCGTGGCCAGCGTCTTTCGTGGCAATTCTCCATAAGATTATCCAGTATGTGTGGTGGACAGCCAGATTCAGACAATGCACGTTTTATCATCATCTATAAAAGAATAAAACGTATATTGAAAAACTCATGAAACTCTCCTCACGAAACTCTAGAAATTTTCACAGAAAATCTGCAGAAATTCTCACAAAAAAGTCTGAAGAATTTTTTATAAACAATTTCAAGAAATTTTCCCAAACAATCGCCTTACCTGTAGTGCATCATCCGGTGTTGAGATCATACCGCCCCAGCGTGTAACACGTGCCCGTGACAAAGTCGAACTCCAGCGTATCACCTCATCACGTTCCATCTGATCGGCAATCGCACGCATAGCTGGATTGGAGACGCGCATTGCGCGCATAAAGTCTTTAAATAGTTGCAACTCACGCTTCAACTCATTGATGACCAAATTTTGATCACCAATCTCTGTCTTAAGCTCTCCCATTTTCAACTGCTGTTGATGTATCATAGAACGCAATTCACGCAAGCAATTGTGATCCTTTAGTTCGTCCTTGGGTATAACAAAACCGCAGCCTTTTTCGCACGGCAATGGACGTTTTGGATTGTGTTCGCACTCTTCCAGATGAGAGTTCAGTGCATCCAGCTTGAGTACCAATGTGCAGCCATATGGCGCATTATCGCAGGTGATGGAAAGTCTAGAAAAATTAAAAAGTAAAAGTTTTTTAGTGAGATTGCAAATTTTACTTTTGGCAGTCTGCATGTACATACCGTGAAAGCAGATTGCGAAGTATACGCGGCACGGCGCGCAAATTTGCGGTATTTAATGCGTTGCGGTCTACTGGGCAGGTGGGCTGACGGGTGAGCCATTCGTTAATGCACGCACGACAAAAAGCGTGTTCACACATTGCCGCCTAAGGAGAAATGCAAAGTGAAATAGTTTAATGACGCTTATAGCAACATACGTATAATTTTTAAATGTTCACAACCTTTCCGCTTTTTTAATTATTTTAGCGGTTACTGACCTGTAGCGGCTCCTCAAGAACACCTGAGCATATGGGGCAAGTGAGCTCTTCATCCACTTCACCCTGAAAGCGATGTAAATCGTAACCCATTTTTACTTGTGGGTCCCGCTACCTAATGGTGCTGAAAATGTGGCAAGTGGCGTCTGCCTACAAATTCGTGCAACACCACTGTTGCTTGAGCAACCGAAATTGTTATTTTCGCAACCTTTTCTTTTTGCTTTTGTGCTCGTTCATTCGGTTTCAATTCTTTTTCTTTTTTTAGCTTGAACCCTTAAAATTGTAGATTTCACTCGCAACTAAAATTTCACAGAATGCGTTATAATCAGCTGTTCTTATGCAATTAGTAAACTATATTTATTTTTGTTTAATTGCTGCTAATATTGATGGTTTAAACCAATTTTTTATAATCAAATCTGTGTTCGCAAACAAGCCAATGTTACGAGAAACAGCACTACGAACAGAAAACCCAAAGTGAAAATGAAAAGAAAATAGTGAATTCGGAAAAGAAATAAATTTTGAAACTGTCAAACATACAAGAGGGCTGCCACATGTTTTGCTAAATAAAAATAGCCAAAGTAAATAAAATAACTGGATTTTCTAATTTTGTTGCATGCTATGAGGCGTTTTGACATTTTAATTTGCTATTTCCAAATTTTTTTCAACTAAATTTAGAATTTTTTATTAAAAACATTTTTTTTAATACTATGCATTAGTGTGGCGAGTCTTTTATTTTTAAATTACTAGATTATAAATTATATTTTCAAAGATTATTAAAATAAAATTTTTGATAAAAAAAATAATTTTGTATGAAAAATATTAAATTTTTGTTTAAAAGATTTTCAATTTATAAAAATTAAGTAATCAAATATTAAGAATTATTTTAAAAAAATTTATTTTTTTAATCCCGTATTTGTAATTATTTTTTCTTCGATCCGGTACTTGTGATTAAAAATTCAAAAATTATTTTAATTTAAACTAATAAAGGTACACATCTGCCTCAACTTCGTTCACCTGTAACAATCTCTTCACATAAAATTCGAAAAAGTCGGTTCTATTTTAAATTCATAAAAAAGTATATTTAATGTAAAGCGTTGACTTTGCCAATATTTTTTATCGTATTCTATTATACTAAGCACATTTAACAATATATTCTACAATTCATATATGCATTTTTTATAAAATATAAACTTTTTACAAATACAAAAACTAATAGTACATCGAAACGAATTCATTTCAAATTATGCACACCATTTAGTTCCAATTAAATAACTATATAATATATTAAGCCATACAATGCTGATTAGAATGGAAAGATAAAACAAACTTTGTTTCGGTTAACAAATGGGCACATAAAACACGCAAATCCAACTATGAATACATATTTCAAATTATTTTCCGTTTATAAAGCATTTAACCATGAAATTGAAGTAGACTTTATGGTTTGTAAAGGAAGTGGAAGGAGACACGTTTATGGTGTTATAAACATTTACTTTTCTATTGGACAGTTTATTTATTTTTGATGCTGATTGCGCGTTTGGTTATGCGTCCCAGGAAGATTCCCATCATAAAAATCATGCCCACAGCAGACATAAATATGATTAAGAAAAATCTTTTCGCCGGTGAGGAAACAACCTGACTAACCAGTTGTTCCATATTTTCGGGCGGTTCAGCGAGTACCTGCAAATTGAATTCATATTAGAAAATTTAGCAAAATTAAGCGAAAATCATTTCCTTACAGTATCCGCATTGCGAAACATTTCAATGCGTTTCTGTAATTTCATGCGGCAATCTTCTTCCATTGCCTTCGACTGATCTTTCAGCAAGACTTGCAAGCATTTCAATTCTGTAATAATGAAAAGTTAAGTTTTAATGATTGCTTAAATGAGTTTTAATATATTTTTTAACCAATGCAACAGCGTACTCACTTCTGCCATTGCCACTTGGCACGTTTGAACAGTATCTTAACAGATCCACGGTGCATGCCTCTTGCAGTATGGGATCTACATGTATATCCGCCTTGGCTTCTGCTATTAAGGTTGCCACCTCAACACGGCAATCACGATTTATAATCTTGTGATTAAGAAAAGCTGTTTTCAAACACTCTTCGACCATGCCGTGTTCACGGTTTTGTAGATTAGCCTTGCACAATACTTCTATTTCAGATTTGCAGAAATTTTGTAGCAGTGGATTGAGCTGATAGTTCAATGCTTGCTCTTGTAGCACTTTAATCATTTCTTGCGTGCAGTTGTAGTCCAAACGCGATTCGCGGAACTTGTCTTTCAAACATTGCACAACCTGAAGCGAATTTGTTATAAATTTTTGTGTTAAAATATGTATATTTTGTATATAGTATTATTTAGTAATTACCAAGCCGTTCAATTCTTCGTTTGGTTGTGCCGTGGCCACAATATGCGAGCAATAACGGTCGATATTCTTGCCACACGCCAGCTGCAGGGACGGATTGAAACGATAATCGGTATTTTGCTCAATCATGCGATTTACCACGACCAAATGACAACGTTGATCGAAGAGCGGATCATCTTTGTAGGTCTTGAGGCAGTCCAGCAATTGATCGGATTCAACATTGTTACAAAATCTATAAGTCATTTCTTTGCAGGTGTTGATCAATGTGTAGTCGGTGCCACTGTCAGCAAGTTGCGATCTTTTCACCAAGAAAATGGCGTGATGGCAGGAACTGCCAAGACGCTGCGTATTTTGTTGCAAGCACTCCAAAGCCTTTAATGCAAGTCAAAGTATTATTAAGTTTATGCGTAAAGCCATAATTTCTTATGTCATGTGTATAAATATATATTTTTTTAACATCCATAGATAATGTGTGTTTGTGTAATATAAAATGTGTGATGATTAAATGATGGAAAGGAAACTTGCATTGTTATTCACCTGACCGGGGCCCTTCTCGCCAATGCAGAAGGTTTCCAATTCCTTCTTGCATGCATTCGCTAACTTCGGATCCAGCAGTATGGACTCGCGCTGTTGGTAGAGTTGTGCTTTGACTTGTTGGCGGCATTCTTTGGGTATGGAATGACGTTGGCCGCGTATCGTGTCATTACGCATGACTTCGCTCAGGCAGGCGACAACATCGTTTTTCGTGGTGCTTGACGCGCAGAAGCGTGTCACGTGTGGACGGCAGGCAGTTTTAAATTTGTATGTGAAATGATAGTTTTTCAGCGAGATGATTTGAAAATGTTCAATGGCGGCGCGACATTTAAGATCCTGACGTAGATCAGCGTCGTTTTTGTGCGCGATCAAGCAATCCATCATATCACCTTTATCCTTTTCGCCCTTCAGTATGTGCTCGCAATGTGTTTGCATTGCATTTATGCACACAGACATAATAACCGGATTCAATTCGACATGTTCTGCCTCTTCTTCGGTGTAGGTGGCAACCGCTTTCTAAAAAAAAACAAAAACAAGTTGACATTTTAAAAAGTTTCTAATGAATAACTAAAAATATATTCACTTTGCATGTCGGTGCGAGTTTCTCAAGATTTGTTTGCAAGCAATCCATTTCGGCGCCTTTCTGCGTGCGGTCAAAGCAATATATGGACAAATCCTCAATGCATTCGTCTTCAACTTCAGGTATAAGATCCACAGACACGGCCCGCTGACGCATCACGCGTTTCACCTCTTTGAAGCAGTCCTTACGCAGTGCTAAATTGTCATCATCACTGTATGCAATACGATGTAAGCATGGTAAAATGAGTGGTCCACGTTCTGGATCCATTTGCACGTCGTTAACGTCATCCCATACGTGTTTGGCGCGGCAATATTTTATGGCGTCGTCATGACAATGTTTGTATAATTGCGGATCTAATTTGAAATCACGCGCTACAAAATACTGTATCAGCATGAGCGCTTGTTCGCAGTCCGGCCGCATTACTGGCGTGCCAATGCGTTCCATAAGACAGGACATTACGCGCGCTTCGCCAGCGTCTGTATCGCGGCAAGCCACATCGACGACCGGTTTACAAGCACGTCGTAGAACTGGATCCACACGCCAATCCTCACCTACGTCAGCTGCTTTTATTAGCTTTTCCAGTGAACGCTGACATTGCGCAGTAACGCGACGATCTTTTCTACGTTTTGCACGTGCATGTTCCATGAGGCAGTGAATTACTTGACCGTTATCAGTGTTGCCAACGGTACCACCTCTGACAACTTGCCCCTTTTCAATATCCCCACAAAACTTTGGTATATCATCGGCGCAATCGCTTAGAATTTCTGGCGATAATTTGAAGTCGTGCATCAGCATACGGCGATGATCATTTATTTCCGCCTGGCACTCCGTGGTTACCATCGAACCATTCTTCACAACCGATTCAAGGCAAAGTAAGATTTGTGCTAAACGTACTTGTTTGTCTTCGGATACGCCACGACGGCAGTGATATTGTTTGATATCGTCCTTGCAAGCTTTAGCGAGACCGTGAGAAAGCCGATAATCTTTTCCGATTTCGCGATCACGTTGTGCAATTTTTTCATTACAGCGACGTGTCATTGTGGGATCCGCCTTATTCTTAACCAGACATTTAAATGCAGCAGCTGTGCCAGCAGTTTCCTAAAAAAAAGAAACAAAACAAATATCAAAAATAATAATTAATATATGTATTGATGTGTAAAACGGTTTAAATAAACATAATTACGCCAGACGTACAAATTAAAACACTTGTTCAGATTTCTGAATATATACAATAATTTCGAGCGAAAACATCAAGCCCATAACTCACCTGTCCACATAGGCGTCTCCAGTCATCACCACAGGCTTCGAAAAATTCCAAATCTTTTCGTTGCTGCTCCATTGTATTTAATTCGTCTTTACATTTTACATCAAGTGCATCAGCAGCTGTCTCCTGTAAGCACTGCACTGTTTCAATTTGTGACATACTTCTGCGCTCCAAATTTAAACGGCCGCACTCTAATTGTTCTATTTGCGAACCACAACCATTCAAAAACGCGCCCAATTGATCAAAGTCTGGAAACAGCGTCGCAATGGAACGCAATATATATGCACGACATTCGCTGCTGTGTTCCATACGCATTGCACGTTCGTGTATACAGCTCCATAAGCTTACGGCATTCCCACAAGATGTTAGTTGTTGTTTCTGTGCACCACAATGTTGTGGGATTAACTGATCGGTTACCCACTTTTCCGTCTGCATTGTACGTTGTTGCACCCATAAAGCGTGTTGACACTTATCAGGCACAGCCTCCAATTGACTGGATGAGAATGTGCTAACACACTCCAATACCGACACATTATCGGTTTGTTTGAGGTGTGCACAAAGTGACTGTAATTCCTTGCACTCGGGCCTATCGATGAGACTATGTTCTAGCTGTGCTATTGATGAGCTCGAATTGCTGGAATTCGACAGCGTGGCGCCGGCTGAAAGCAATAAAACCAAAGCAAACTGCAGCCGCATCTTTGCCTTGTAACTTAACTCTATTCACAAAATATTTTTATGCATATGTATGTTAATGTTGTGAAACTTATTTTTGAGAACTTGCTGATGTGTACGTTTCGATTGTAAATATGCGCTCGGCAATTTTAACAAATTACATTTACAATAGATTATAATAAACTGAACATTCATCCGAGATTAGCTAAGAAAAGAATTTGTGAATGACAGTTCTACGATAAGAATAACAAAAATAAAAACAAAAGGTCTGTTCGCACACTTATTTTTGAAATTGTTATTTAGGTTGGAATTAATGTAATTGCTGATTGCACGTTTGCAGTTAAGCAAATTTTCTAATTTGTTAAGCAAACAATAATTGCTAATTATTTTGCATAATTGTCGTATTACATGCTGAAAATTTATGCATTTTTATGACCGAGCAAAGTTGTTTTATGATGTCACAGTGATGCCACTTAATTTAAATATTTATAAATTAACTGTCTTTTTGCTAGCAATTGTTGGGTTTTAGTGAAAAGTAAATGTGTAAAAGTTATAGCATAACTTTAGGCGCACAAGTATTGGAAAATTGTGGTTTAAGAAAGTTCCATACAAGAACTTGGCCTTGATTGTTTAGTTTATATGGCAGCTGCAAGCAATAATGGTCCGATATCGGTGATTCCGACAAAGGCGCAGCTTCTTGGAGAAATAAGAACTTGAGCAAAATGTCAGAGCGATACGGACCAACGGACCGACTGACCGACGGATAGACATATGTATGTACATATATACATAGTAAAATCGACTCATCTCACTTCTGCGAATGCTCAAGTTCTTATTGTCTACAATTTATATTCTTACAATTATTGAGAAATGCTCATTGGATTATTGTTTTGTTTTGTTTATGCCAATCAAGTCCACTGATTGTGTATAAGCTTTACCTTGCGAAAATCCCCATAAATCTATATTCGAAGTAAAGCTGTGCCTACGAATGTACGCAGCTGCTCATGTACTTACATACATACACACGTACATATGTATGCATTTGTGTACGTTCGTATGAATTCAATGTCAAAACCTGTACTTATGACAGTCGCTGGGCCCAGTTTCTGCTTCAATTCATACCGCGCCGAGTTCTAAAACTCTTTCGCACCTGTTTCTGGTTCTTTTTGAAAATGTTTCTCTGGACCAAATAACACTGTGGTTTTCAAGCCGAAATTTTGTCATAATCAGCTGATCCATAATTTCGAGTAATGACCATAGTGGCCTTCGAACTTGTAGCTCTCGCAGAGATAGCAGCGCACTTAGATACGTCGGCACCTTAGCATACATGTATATGTATGTATATATGTATCTGTGCACAATTATCTACACTTTTGCGATATAAGCTTGGAAAACCGCTTTAACATAATACTTTAGCAAGTTTCTTGCTAGTTGTTTACAGATCTTCGTTGAGCTCAGTATGGCTTCCATTATCGGTCTACTCAGCATAATCTACTTGGTGTTTATTCCTGCCATTTGTTCCTATGGTCCACAGAATATAACACCGTCTGAGGTTCGTGTGAATTTATCCGGTCAAGGTGTGGTGATCGGCAATACCAATACTACAGCATGGACTGGTCAAACTTATATGCAATTCCGCGGAATACCCTATGCGGAGTCGCCAAGTGGAGAACTAAGATATAAGGTAATATCATGAGTCTGAAATAACGTGTGTTTTTTAGACGTGTGGTTTGCAATGATCGCTGCGTCCAATATTCGGTCTTAGTCACTCAGAAGGATAAGTAGTTCGTGGAACCATGGATACGTTTCGCCCCGCTTTTGTTCTACTGGATAATGCTTTTTTTGGTGAGCGCTTTAACTCGCGTCGTTGGCCTGTGACTTGGTCTCCAGCATCGTTGAACTATTTTTTGTGGGGTTATCTGAAGAAACAGATAAGTCCGAGACGATTGACGCCATAGAAGAGAGTATTCAGCCGGTTAAACTTGACATATGGCTCCGACTGCTGCAAAAAGTGTACCTAATCCCGTTAGGATGGTAAGGATTAGCTAAGTTGTCCTCGACGTCATCCAACGTTAGATCCAAGAAACGTGTTATTTCGACGAGATCGGACCAACGGGAGAGGGATGTCAGATGAGTGGGGTTAGTGGGGCATGCAAAGAAGTGGCCAGTGTCGTGCGGAAACTCATTGCATGCAGGACATATGTATATCAAATGTGTCGGAGTCTATTCTGGATAAGTAATGGTTTAACCTCTGCAGTATCCAGAACGAAGTTGCGCAAGGGTCCCTCTTGTTTCTCGCGGCAACTCGAGCTCTTCGTCTGCAATGTGTGGTGGTTTGACTCCAAGTACGCCATTTACTGAAAGGTAATCAGTGAAGGTGTTGATGGCTCCACTGTGAATGGCGGTCAGTGCTTGTCGGAAGTTAGTTGCGCCCGAAGTCTGGTCGTCGTATTGTTTCATGTCGTCGACGTAGATGAGGAATGACCTTTTGATGCTCCTAGGTGGCGGTGGTACAAAATTGTGCCTCTCCGTTGGAGGACCAAGTTTTCTTTTGCCAAAGAGTTTCTCTAGTTTAGACCGTAATATTTTTTTCATTTTTTTTTAGCCTCCAGTACCTCGGAAACCATGGTTAACGCCACTTCTAGCCAACGACTACGGCCGCATATGTCCACAATTGTTTACATACAACCGTTTGTCGCCCGATAAACTGCAAGGTGATCTAGAGGACTGTCTCACCTTAAATATTTTCACCAAAAAGGTATGTGTGTAGTAAAAATACATATTTTTTTAATGATCCACAATATTCCCTGATGCACCAGTTAAACGCCACGCAACCGGTGATGTTCTACGTGCATGGCGGCAGCTTGCAAGTGGGTTTTGCCAGTGACCACCGACCCGATTACTTGCTCGAAGAGGATATTGTGCTTGTAGTGATACAATATCGTCTGGGCGTACTTGGATTTGCCGGTACAAAAAAACCGGATATGCCTGGTAATTTCGGTTTAATGGATATAATGTTGGCACTTCAATGGGTGCAAGAGCATATCTCCGCTTTTGGTGGTGACAGCGCAAAAGTTACTGTTTTCGGTGAGAGCGCAGGCGGTGAATTAGGCGGCGCATTACTGATCAGTCCTAAGACACCACCGTCAGCTTTCCAAAGGCTCATTATACAATCGGGTTCAATCGTGGATAAACAATCTATAAATATGGAGCCACTCGCGCAAGTGACACGTGTTTGTCGCGCTTTGAAGTGTGAACGTTGCGAATGTATTTACCAAGCGCAACGGTGCTTGAAAGGCGCGCCAGTTATGGACCTGCTTAAGGCGGCTGAAAGCGTAAGTCTACAATTTTTTTCATAATTTTTTCTCACTTTTCACGAAGTTTTTTTTTTTTATTCTTTATTGTGAAGGAACGTTATGGTTTGATTATTCGAGATTATTGTGGTACAATACCAGAGCATCCAGCTCAACTGATTGGGCAGACAAATAAGAATGTGCCCATAATGACTGGCTTTACGAAACACGATGGCGCGATTGTGTTAGGCTGTTAGTATTGGTATTATTGGCATTTGTCAGATGTTACTCGTATATACAGTTGAACTTCCCTAACTCGAACCAACATAATACAGAAAAAAACTTCGAGTTAGAGAGACTTCGAGTTATGGTTTCAAGAGTTCGAGTTATGGAAGTTAAATTGTATGTGTTATTCTGTTTTTAAATCTATATTTTCGCGATTTAGTCTTTTACGACGATTTCAAAGCGTCTCATCCCAATCTGAACAACGTTACTGTGGGAGATTTCGCCACTGCCTTGATGAATTGGGCGAACGATACCACCGGCTTGACTAATAATGCTATGACGCGTTTATTATTCCCTGCGGATCTATGGCACAGTACCGATCATAGGCGCGCTCTACCCGCCTACTTCGATGTAAGTCGCGTTACCTGTTTCATGCCAGCCATTACTTAGCAAATATATACTTTTCCGGTAGCTCGTCAACATACTTTTCTTCAAATCTGTAATGTTGGGCTTCACGAACAAACTATTCGAGAAAGCCGCACAGCCGCCCATTTACTTCTACACTTTCGACTATGCCGGCGAGAAGACGAATTTCGGCTTCGATTTGGGCAACGCACAGTATCCCTTCAACGGCGGTGTACATCATACTGATGAGCTGATTTATCTGTTTGCAATGAAGCCACCGTTGAATGCGCAGGATACTGCGATTGCCAAGAAGATGGTAGCACTTTGGGTGTCCTTTGCCACGTCTGGCGTGCCACAGGTGCCGGATGGACCATTAATATCGCCTATGGAAAGTGAGTGCATGCATAGTTTCGATTTGTGGCATGAAAACTTAACATCTTTGTGGATTATTTTGCAGGTAATCGCGGTCCATACTTCCACATCGACAAAGAAATAAAAATGGACGATGATATATTGAAGGAATTCACCGCCACCATTGACGATCCGAATAATAAAAATCTGGATCGCCCCAGTAAAACATGGTAGAGGAAAGCGGAAAACGCAAACGGAGTCTTGAAAACTAAAGCTATACATATGTACATATATATTTTTGTAGCTTGCTCTTCATACATACAAATAAATCTTTTTCTTTATTGTCTGCATTAAGCAAGCGCGTCGCATTACTTCATCGATTGGTTTAGAGCGGTTCATCGGTTCGTTTTGGCTGTGGCTAAATGCCTTTATGGTTTCCCTAAGCTTTCTAGCTTGTGTTGTACGGCAAGTCACACCTCTTTTACATATACAAGTATTTGCAGTAGAAGCAAAATGCTAGTGTGTTTGTAAATTCTAGATTTTGCTAATTTGATCGCCGTCCAACTTAACGGTTGGTTTAGGGTTTAAGCCCTTATTGTGTGAGCTGCAGCTCTGATATACAGCTTTTTGTCATGCTGTCACTAATTTAACCCCTATTTCTAGTAGTATCACCCACAATACCAACAATAAACACACACGCCTACCTATGGTGTCGTCTCGCGCATTTCATTGACTCTACAATCTCATTTTACTTGATTTTTTAAGCGCTCTTAACTTGGATTTGTCTTCGCTGACGGTCATGGCGGTCTTTGGCCGCTTGTATCTAAACGCACAAGTCATTGGACTGTATTGTTTTCATTTTTCTTTGCTAGCACTTTTTCTTAATCGAAAGGGATTAAGATTTTCACAAGTTTCATCGAAATAACACGTCTAATCCCCACAAGTATGCTTGGCAACTTGCATGGATTCCGATTGGGTCGTAAATGCACTGAGTGACTAAGGAAGTATTGTGAAATTGCGAAAATCAGACGTAGAAAATCAATGGTGCTTAGCGGGAATTGAAGAATTGAAAAATCAATGACAATTGACAGTAAAAATAGTTACGACAGATTCAAAAGTAATGTCATGTTGGGTTTGAATTCCTCTCTCAAGTTTTATTCTTCTAAATGCTAAAGAATGCAGCTTGGGATTGGTTTAAAATCGTTCACCAGATCACTTCCTTGCTTTGGATCATCTTGAGCAGTGAATTAATACTTCTATTGGACAGAGAGAACCTCGCCTCCTTTGTTCAGAGATGAACTCAAACGGTACATAAAAAGGTCCCTTTTTCATCCATCTTCGCAACCGGACGGAGGGTCACGTGCTAACTCTCACTTCGAAGAAAATCGAAATCTGTCTTTTCTTATGAAGAACAAAAGTTTCGCAATTCAATCTATAAGAACTATTGTACTCTCGAGCGCTGTTAAATATTTCGAATTTATTCTTGGCAATCAACTGGAGCTGGAGAGAACGCACTGAGAGCAGGGCTGCACACAATCTTTGAATCTGGAGCTACTGCAGAAGAGCTATTGCCTCAAAGTGGGGTTTACGACTCCACAAGGTCTATTGGTCCTACACAAGCGTCATCCCTCCCAATATACTGAAACAGATGCAACGTGCCTGCTTGGTGGGGATTATAGACGCATTGAAAACTACATCAACAAAGGCTCTTGAAGTTATCCACGATATCTGGTCAAAACATATTCATTGGATCCAGACTCGGCGTCACTACGGGCATGGTGTCACAATCAACTGTTTTAATGAACTCGAAAGAAGATCCACAGCGATTTAAAGACAAACTTTTCATTCCCCAGTAGAAGAATGAATCATTATGGATCATTGGTTCCTTGATCGACAGTTCGAACGGAAAAATCTACATATTCATCGCCGGATCAAAGGGTGAAATAGGAATATAAGAAGGCTTCTTTTATAGTAATCCAAAAACCAAATAGCTACAACTTAGTCTTATAGACCGAAATTGTTGGGATAACAGAAGGCGCCATGTGGGCTACTGCTCTAACTAGCAAATCCATAAACCTTCAAGTGAAGAGCCAAGCGGCAATTAAGGCTATCCGTAACACATATATTAAGTCTCATCCGAAACTACTCACCACAGCTGGGAACACAATTCCCTAAGCTGCCTCAGATCTTTCAGCTTCTTCAAGAGTTGTTTGAAACAATGAACCCAAGAGGAACATCTCATGTCTTGGAACATTAGCAACATAAGTCGTTCCACAAAGTTACTTTGGGGTAGTGTTGATAGTGAACAGACCAAAAAGCTTCGGCAAAAGGCAACTAGTAATATTGTAGGGGTCATCACAGGGCAGCAACCCTTAAGATCCCACCTCCGCAAAATTGAAAAAAAAGTGTTTGGCGGAAATGCAGAGCATACGCGGAGGATGGCGAGACGCTGGAACATTACCTTTGCGAATGTCCAAGCCTCATTCGGATGAGACGGGATATCTTTCAACACTCCCAATGCTCCAACTTGGAGAGTCATTGGGCAGCTTTTTTCCAGGACATCTACCCTTAAGATCTGAACTTCACAAATTTGTATTCAGCGGAATTCAGAGCTTACGCGGAGGATGATGAAACGCTGAGAACATTACCTTTATGAATGTCCAGCTTACAGCCGGATAAGACGGAATATATTCCACGGCTCTCAATGCCGTTACTTGAGATACATTCGGGAACTTTGGTGGAAAATGTTAGATATTTTATCACTGACTTGTTGTGATGGCTTGATTGCTGTCGTCTACGGTCCGGCGCTTCGTTCCCACAACAGTCGGGTCTACGTAACTGGAACGGACCGGGATTTTTATCAAGGACTGTCAACTCGGCCGATTTCTGCCGCTACAACAACAACAGCAATGGTTTGGCGCCTCCTTTTCAACCAACCAACCAAAGAAACTAGCAATACGGATGTGGATTGGAAGTTAAAGCTCTAATACCAACAAAGAAGAAGAAGGGTAATGAATTCGGCGCATTAAAATAACAGTTATAATAAAACATACAGCTAAAAGTAGCGCTTACTGAATAAATCATTTTCTTAATGGAGCCAAAACTTATTTTGAGGTTTGATGATCTTCATTCCATTACTTTCTAACTAACTTGCAAGACGTTGCCGCATGCAACTTTTATGACACAATTCTAAACTGATTTACGTTTATTATTGTGGACCGGAGAGATTTCCTTGCAAACGGTTGCGACTCAACAAGGGGGCATACAGCTGTACGTGGATAGCGTAGGCATTCAAAGAGCATACATGAAGAGCTAGCTGTAGTTGTCTGCACTCGTGTGTGTGTAAGTGTTTGCATTAAACATATTTTCAAGCAGATATCCTTTTTTTCTGGGCGCACACTCGCCGTCGCATAAGAAATCTGCACCTGTCTTCGTAAATGAGTCCTGGGTGTTGTCGTTTGCGCTTCCTTTTGCTGGCTTCATTCTCGGCCAAAATGAATGACTGTTAGCTCGGCTGATGGCTCACTGACTGACTGACTAGCTGTCTGCGCTGTCTGTGTTGTCTGTGCTGCTCTTCGCTGTGTTGTCTGTGTTGTAACCAGCCGGCGTTTGAGCCAAGCGGCCTTACAGCGTTCAGCTTGACGGCATTGCGCTCAATGATGAGCAATATTACATTAGCCGCTGCAGTAGCCGGTCCCGGACCGATGCGCAGACACGCTGCAGCCGTCCGGTTTTCGTATGCTGCGCAATCACGGGGTGTCCAGGGTGGGCAATGTGGTAAAAACCATATGCTCGTCGTTGCATGTAATCGTCTGTGACTTTTAGTAAAAATTGCACTAAAATGCGCCGCCTCGCCGCGACTGCGCCGTGCTTTCGTCAAGCGCCGCTCCTACTACGAGTTTATGCAGGATGCTGGCTGTAACAGCGCGTGTCGCGTGTCGGCGGTTGCCACATGCCACTAGTATGCGCTGGCAGCAATGCCGCACGCATTAAATCGCAAATCACTACACAAACGAAAGTCATTAGCATATTTTAATTTATATACACACGCATACAGCTGTATAAAACTACACATACACATACATACATGCGCAAAGTTCATCAATACAGTAATAATCAAAAAATGTGCAGCTTAGAGCCAAAACGGCTGTTGCACCTTCGACGCGTCTTCGATTTTTTCTGCGCGCTCTTCGGCCGCATTCATCAACACAGTGTTTTTCCTTTGCCCTGTTATTGTTATTGTTGACCTGCTGCCACTTTGGCTACACCTGTCGTCAATGCTGCTCCCCTCGTCTCTATTTTTTTTTTGCATTTCGATTTTATTTTGTGTTATTTTTTCATTTGCTCAGTTATGTTTTTTGTTGTACCTGCTGTCTGCGGCGCGCTCTCTCGCAACAGCTTTGCTTTAGACGATCGTGCGTGTATTGACCCAATTTTGATATCCTCAATTTTTGTGTATCGTTTCGCTGTGAAAACATTTAAACGCTTACATTTATTGACTTTAAGGTGGAGCGCGTTTGGAGTGCATTTGAAGTCTGAGTTTGAGTTTGAGTTGGAAAAACAAAGTCTCCAATAATGACTTTCGTAAGGTTATTCAATAATTTTAGAAATATATGTGTAGGACTCATAAATTATTTAGTTCTTGGGTACCAACTTCGTCTTCTTCTTTGGCACTACAGACGTGGATTAGTCTGGGTCGAGAACGCAACACTTTGCCAGTTGTTTCAACCCTTCGCGGGGCCACGCGAGGTATAAACCCCAAGCGCCGACAGGTCGATAATCACTTGGTTCTTCCATGTATGCCTGGGCACTTTCTATATCCATCCCTAGGTCTCGAATTAAAGCAGTCTTTCGCTGGCGTAACATGTTTAATGTGAACGATATGGCCCAACCAGCGCATTCGTTGATTTTGTGTACCGTTCATTGGAATTAAATATTTATGCCGTGGATCTCAAACCCAGCGGCACAATCCCAGGACAAAGTTTCATTGACTATGTTTATATAACCTAGACCACTTCCAGCGCATATATCTTCCACGGAACCACCGGATTAAATATTGCTTTATGGGACCAACATTACCGGATTTGTACGTCGGTTCGTAGACCTCGTTCCTTAATATAGTTTATTATTACTTCTGCTTCTTCGGCTCAACCCTAGCTGGCAACAAAGTTTCATTGATTTAGGTTTATATGTATAACGAGTCGCTTGCTCCAATACAGACGTCGCGCTTGCAGTCGCACCTCCAAGTGGAGAGACTCTACAAGTTTGTTGAACTCTTGAACTTATTACCTCGGAGTGGCCCCATCGCACAAGGGTTGGCTACCCAACTTACTAAAAGTTGCTGACTTTGGCCGGGGTACTCGTCGGCGACTCAGGTGTAGGGATTGAGTATGGTAGCTCAACTATGGCTGGGTATCCAACTAACTATCACAGCTGTTGCCCTGGAGTTTCAGGCTCCATGTCACTGAACCGGCAATTCGCACAAGAAGCTAAGCCTATGAGCTTATTTATTAGAGCTTAGAATGGCCAATGGTAGAAGGTGACAAACCTGAGCTTAGAAGGTTGATTGTATATTTAAACTTGCTAAGGTTATATCCACCCATTAGCGATTTGGCATGGCTTGGCATGGAATTGTTTGCCAAAACCCCTCCCTACCTATTCCTTCATCCTTGTGGAGCAGCTCCTTTATGGTATGGAGACTAACCGCAATGAATGATGTGGGTCCTACAATATTGGTGGATGCTGCGGAGCGGGCGAGCTCATCAGCCATTCCAGCATTCATTTCCAGCTATACCTTTGTGATCAGGCACCCAGATAAGGTACACTTGGTTACACTCTCATAGATTGTTCAGCCGTTCTATGCACTCCTGCAGCAATAGCGATTTGATCCCGAGCGCAGAGATCGCTTCTAATGCCGTTTGATTGTCGCTGAGTATAACTATACGTTCATTGCGATAGTAACGTAGGAGGTTTATCTCTACGTACCGACTTGTAGCAGAGACCTCAGCTTGGAATATGCTCAAAAAGTACCCATAGGTATGGAGAGTTTTGTGGATATTCCTGCGACTCCTGCGCCAATTCCTTCCTCATAATTAGAAAGTGGTTTATATTCTATCAATAAGGTCAGAAACAAGTAAAAAACTTTAACTTCGGTAGCGTTGAAACTACATAAAATTCGATTCAACAACTTGATTCCGTTCTATTTAGCTATATTCTATAGTGGCCCGATATAGATATTTTCAATCGATTCTCTGAAGGAGAAAAGAAATTTAAGATCGATATCTCAAAAATTGAGAGACTAGTTCGAGTGCTCATTTATATGCATATTTATAGAGTTAAAATGAATAAAGGCCTGATCTCACTCGATATTAATCCTCGGCGTCAGCTAGACTCAAAACAAAGTTTAAGAACACACTTGGATCCTCAATGTAATACATGTAAGTATGTATGCATGATGTTAAAACATTTTAATTGCGCATCGAATCGCATTTTGGGTAATTTACCGCGCCACCAGCTCGCACACCATTCCAATACGCTTGCACCACTTATTGTCGCGGCAACACAAATCGAACGCGGCCGAAAACCGCCACCTGCCCATCTGCCTGGCCTGCTACCGCAGAATTGAATTTTTTCCAGTTATTTCGTTTGCGCTGTTTGTAAGCCGCATCCTGACCTAAGACATTGTTTTTCTGTTAGTGTAGCAACCTGCTCGCTGCCGCTCGGCTGACAGCGTAAACCAGCAGAATGCTGATGGCCTCCGCTCTTCCGCTATTCGTCACTTGGCTCATTTTTGTTCTGCATTTTTGGCTTCCTTTTACACATTTAATTTACTAAGTTAGTCGTGTTGTTTTTGTCTTCTACTATTTTTTTTTTTTGTTCTCCTCATTTACTGATACGATTATGTATTTTTGTGAATATTTGTGCGGCGTTGTGCAGCGTCTTAAAGGGCTGGCGCGCTTAAGGGACGATTCTGTTGGCCTTTCGAAAAAGTCACCTGCGCATACCGATTGGGCCATTGCTGCCATCACTTTAGTTGCCACTTAATGTTGCTGTATTCTTGTTGTTGTTGTGGCAGTTTTTATTCATAGGTGCACTGCGCAGGACAGCCAACATGTGGCACAGGATTAGAACAGCGCGTCAACCCCTCGGCGTCTGTTTGTGGCACATCGACTACAAATGGCCTGGCTGTGCCCCCATTAAACAGTTAAGCAGCAAAATCAGCTATTGGCACCCTAATCCGTTGTACCTCTTACCTAGATTACTAACAACTTTATAATCGTTTCTTTATCCTGGATTCGTGTTTTGTTATTTCTCGAAGTCATTGTGGTTAGACAATGCATTTCCGCTCGTTTAATTAGTCAAAGTCATGGTAATGCATTCTAATGGTACTTACTAATTCCGCCCGCATAACGCAGAGCCACCACTTGCTCATGATGTTTGAGAGGACGTATTAAATTTTAGTTTAAACCGTTGAAAGGGTGCGCATGCGTTTAGTTGGACCGGGAAAGGCTGCCAATTTATGGGGGTACAGGTGTTCAACTGCTGCGGATGGTTTTCTTGAACCCCTTTTCTAAATATTTTTTTCTAAATTTAAAGAAATGTAGTTTAACGGTAAACACTAAACCGTTAAAACTTGACAAGAAGTTTGTGAGATCTTCTCTAGAGACTTGCAACTAATTTTTATGACTAGGTTTTGTTGGGTTGGTTTAATTAACTTCAGGTTAAATTGTCGATGCTAACTTCTTCTTCTTCTTTACTGGCGTAGGCACCGCTTACGCGATTATAGCCGAGTCAACAACAGCGCGCCAGTCGTTTCTTCTCTTCGCTACTTGGCGCCAATTGGATATTCCAAGCGAAGCCAGGTCCTTCTCCACTTGGTCCTTCCAACGGAGTGGAGGTCTTCCTCTTCCTCTGCTTCCCGCGGCGGGTACTGCGTCGAATACTTTCAGAGCTGGAGTGTTTTCATCCATCCGGACAACATGACCTAGCCAGCGTAGCCGCTGTCTTTTCTTCTTAATTCGCTGAACTATGTCAATGTCGTCGTATATCTCGTACAGCTCATCGTTCCATCGAATGCGATATTCGCCGTGGCCAACGCGCAAAGGACCATAAATCTTTCGCAGAACTTTTCTCTCGAAAACTCTTAAGGTCGACTCATCGGTTGTTGTCATCGTCCAAGCCTCTGCACCGTATAGCAGGACGGGAATTATGAGCGACTTATAGAGTTTGGCTTTTGTTCGTCGAGAGAGGACTTTACTTTTCAATTGCCTACTCAGTCCAAAGTAGCACCTGTTGGCAAGAGTAATCCTGCGTTGGATTTCCAGGCTGACATTGTTGGTGGTGTTTACGCTGGTTCCAAGATAGACGAAGTGGAGGATGGAGTCATGTGTAGAAGTTCACGCAAGTGAGGAAAGTTCTCTGATCGCCATTCACTTGGGAGTGGCCAGAAACGATTCTTTTACATATGACTCAAGCAGCTCACGACTTCCGGTCTCTGACCAAGTATCCTCTGGGTAGCCTAAGAACATCCGTTTGAAGGCGAGCTAAAGTGAGAAGGTGAAATATCCCCTACTTAGGGTTGTGCGCTGGATTTGGGACCCGCCACGTAAAAAACACACCAATGAAAACCAACAATCAGCCTCGGATGAGAGACCCCCCTTTTGATGCTAACAAAGACTCCACTTTCATAGCTTAAACCACCGGTCTGGTAGGGTTAAGTTTAATGGTCGATTCTAAAGATCAGGCAACTCACTTGGACAGCTTACAATGCTGCTGCGTTGTGGTACCTAGAACTCCTATAAAAAAGGATCACCATGAATCGACCAAAAGCATTGAGCCATTCATAAATTTGTTGAGGCGGCTAATCTCATTTTCAGCTATGTCACCTGATTCCTCAAAGGTATGACTGCCGAGATGTTACAACGTCAGTTTTGCAAAAGCTAGAAAATGGAGAGGAAACGGCCTGGAAACTACCAGCTCGCCTTCTACCATACATCTTTCATAGTTTGCGTTGGACAAAATAGTTAGCCACTCCGCGTGTAAACCTATTGAACAATGTCGTTTAATAACTGCTACGATTGTGGCAAGAGTAACTTTGCTAAAGGCAAGTAGTTCAGTAGATCTGCTATGGTCTATTCTAGGCCAGAAGTATCGCGCCGTCACGTAGAGGCTGGTTGTCCAACTTCAAGACGCGCAAGAGGCAAATAGGTCCAGTGTTAGATCACTAGATGAAATCGGGTATCCAACTCGTTTATATTCCCTCTTTCCAACTCATCGGTCTTACAGTTTCCAGCGATTCTGCTATGACCAGGCACCCAAAAGAGTCAGGTTGAGACACTCCTTGTTTAACCGTGAGCGCAGAGTTCGCAAGCTCAACGCTAGTACTTCCACTCTGTTGTCGGAGTGAATGGTCCTTTTTCTTCTTTATTGGCGTAGAGATCGCTTTCGAGGTTATAGCCGAGTATAAAACAACGCGCCAAACGGAGTGAATGCTCACCTACCCGAAAGAAGCTGCATTTCGAAGCAGTAAGCCTAGTTTTACTTTAATAGCAGCCTCTTATGCCAGAAAAACAATGAAAAGGTCTCGTTTCTTAAGACTAAGCTTGATGAAGAGGTGCTTACAACGATATAATAGACCAAGATCAGCACGCTGTGCAGAAAACATAGCCGCCGAAGCTGAAAATGTACACGTTCGCAGCAACTCGGACTGAAGTATGGAACGACTTGGCGCATTTTGCGTCGAAATCTTAAATTGAAAGCGAACAAAATGCAGCTTGCGCAAGAAGTGAGACAGCTCAAAATTCCCAAGCGACATCACTTCGCACTATGGGCTCTTGAAAAGTTGCAAGAAGATCCGAAATTTTCGAGCGATGAGGTCTATTTCTGGCTCAATGGATATGTAAGCAAGCAAAACTGCCACGTTTGGGTCGAGGAACAACCTGGAGAGATTCAAGAGCTGCCATTTTATCCAAAAAAATCACGGTTTGATGTGGTTCGTGGGTCGATGGAATAATCGGTCCATATTTCTTCAAAAATAATCCCGGTGGGAAAGTAGCCGTCAATGGCCGACTATTTGATGCCTGAAATTGAAGCTCGTGATCTCGGCGACATTTGGTTTCAACAAGACGGCGCCACTTCCCACATATCGCATCAATCAATGTATTTATTGAGAGAACACTTCGATGAGCAGATAATTTCACATTTTGGGAAGGTCGATTGACCAACAAGATCGTTTGATATCACGATGTTAGACTTTTTTCTGTGGGGATATGTAAAGTCTAAAGTCTATGTGGACAATGCCGCTTCGATTCAGGCCTTGAAGCATTTATTTTCAAAAAATATAGCAGCTTTCAGTAGAAGGAATTTATCAGTGTCCTAGACCTATGTGATTTGTTGTGACAGAGCGGAGAGCACAATACATCTTCAGGATTCAAGGTTCTTGAATCAATGTATCCGAAAAAGGATCACATCAGCCTCAATAGCACCCAACAGAATACTGGAATTGATTAGTGTGCTGGACACAATGGATCATAGATCGCGGTGCGAACCTTAAGTTCTTTCTATTATACCGTTGTTATGGCTCAAATTAAGAAACATATCTCTCTTTCACGCCTTTAAAAGTTTAAATTTTGTGTGAGCTCTAGTTACTCTTCCACGTAAATTATACTCAGCGAATTTCCATAAATTCAACACATCTGCGCTCGAATGCCAATTGACGAATCCAACAGATCAGCGATTGTTCTTATTTATTACAATTATCTTCAATGTAAACATTTTCAATTAAGGACGATTCTTTATGTACGCAGAGAAGCCATAAATTAGTTACGTGGGTCATGTCCAAGTGGAATGCATTGTGTATAGCCAGCATAGCGTCACAGGTGCAGAGCTCGCAGGACATTTGTGGAGTGCAAAGTTGAAGAACCCCAAACGGCGCGTGCGGGTAACTAACCTCATTCCATGGTAAACAATACAAATACAACATTGGCATAAGAGACGCACAAGGCAATTTTTGGCAATGCGGCCGCAGGACAATAGCGAATAACTGTTAAATGGCTGTAAATTAAACGGTGATCGGTTGTGGGCCCGCTTGAATGGAGGAACGCTTGGGCGAATGAACCGATTAACAGGTCAACGACGGTGACACACAAGTTCAACAAACCGATAACTGCAAAAACAACGGTGGCAACAACTTCAAATGTTGCCAAACAAATGAGTATATGAATATATATATTTTTTTTTTTGCAAAATAAACGAATTTTAAATGCTTGGAAATGGCGTAAGGCAGGGAATGAAACTGGCAAAGCTGAGAAACAAATAAATATAAATGCCTTTGCAGTGCGGCAGCCGCGCGAAGTGGCACAAGGGATGCCGCGCAAAGGGCGCTACCCTTCGCTGGCTGGCAAAGCCTAAGCTATGCCACAACAAACATGCGCAGACACGCAAAACAGTTGCCGTCCACATTTGCCAAACAACCTGTGCGGCATGTGCCACACATTAAAGCCGCTTACAGAGCTGGGGACGCGCGGGATGCCGCTACCGCTTAGCCAACGTGCGCTGGGTACGCCGTGCGCCGGCTCGTTTCACATTGATCGTACGCGCCGATTGCCGATTGCCTTGTGGCTTGGCTCGTGTCATCTGTTGAATTATAAATTATGGCAAGGAATTAATTTTGCTGTGTCCTCTCGTCGACTATTCGTGCTAGCCAACCGACAACGGCATGCAACATGCAACTGCAGTTGCAACTGTGAATCTTGCAAAACCCGTAAAGTAGTAAAAAGCAACAATAACAACAACAACAACAAAAATAACAACAACAAAGAGAAGGCAAAAACAGTTGAAATGATTTTGCTATTGTAGTTAGTGTTGTTGTTGTAGCTGGCGACAAAAGGCACAACAACGCTGCGGTTGCCACATAAAAACAAGAAGTAAATAGCAGGAGGGCGCGAACGCATCATTTGCGAGAATCTAGTGCAAAAGATAACTGCAGCAAGACGGTATTGTTGTTGTAGCCGCTTGCTTGCTTCGTGGTCGGCACTTGACTCGTGTTGACTTGACTTGACTTGACTTATGTTGCGTTGCCAATAATCAGGATCAGCCGGCGCAACAGACGGCTAGTACACCGCTGCTGGTACACCGATTCAATGGCCAACAACAACGAAAGGACATGCAACTCCTGTCGGCAAGGAGCGGCGCACTTGACAAGCGTAGTTGTACAACATGTGTAGAGACATGTTTGTGTTGTTGTTGTATTGATGCAAGTGTGTGCTGGTATGTATATGTATATATATATATTAATGAATGTGTGTGTGTGGGCTCATAGTTGTTTAGCTGTGTTTTCTAAGCCGTTCTTGTTGTTGTTGTTGTTGTTGCGCTGCTGCTACTGCTTTGTCGCCGCTCCTGCCTTCGGTGTTGTCTTAAATGCTGCAACGCATACACGCCAGCTTTATTGTTGTTGTTATTGAATTTGTGTTGTTGTTATTATTATTGCGTTTGTTGTTGTTATTGCAGCGCTTGCATCATGCGCACCTGTCGCTTTGGCAAAGCGCGACAGACAACGAACGAAAGGTGTGCGCTGAACATTTTTTCCGCTGCAGCTTGGCGGCCAGGCATACTGCGTGCACCAAAGCAACGCCAACCACAACAACAATAACAAAAATGAGAAACACGTAAAAAGCGCATATAAAAAATAATTCAGTGTGCGCATTTTTAATTTGTGGCAGCATTGGCATCCAGCCGCCGAGCGCATCCCTGCAACAAGCCCCGCTTCGCTCGCTGGCGCTCAACGCGGCTTGTACCTGCATGCAATTTGCTGCCACAATTGTTGCCTGCGCATCAGCTGAAAAGTCTGGGCCCAAAGGATATGAGTGTGGCGCACACACACACAGCACACAGTTGCGCCTTTGAGCGCTCGGTTGTAGACGCAATCGCAGCACACAAATGAGCACTGCGAGTGAGTGGCAGACAGTGCGCGGCGCAGCGCAGCGCGGATGAGTTGATTTTGTGATTTCATTTCGTAGACACGCGCCTAATTTCGGATTTCGTACACTTTTTATGCATTTTGATTTTTCGATTTGTGTTCTCCTTTTTTCGTGGCTCGGAAATTATATGTTGCAGATGCCGGTGGCAGTAGTCAGCTGGATTTCTACGCACAGGTTGCTTAGAGATTTAGGCATGCGTTGCAGGTATTCGGCCGGGCTAAAAGGCATATGTTGAGATAACCGAAACGTAGGGACACGAAATGGGAGAGGGCGATATTGTGGCAGTTCGTAGTTGAACAGGTTCGTGGAACGGACAATTATTTTTCACCTGCTACACTTCTTCTCTACGCATAGTTACATTTATGCGTTTAGTACGATATTAAGGACTTCATCTGCCGCTTCGTGTTCGTAATTTCACTTTCGTGTATTTAATGAATTTATTGATAGCAAACTTAGCGCAGATATGCCGACTATTTCGGAATGCAGGCGGCTCTATGAAATATGAGCACATGTTGTGGAAAACCAGTTCACGTTGTTGTCACCGTGTCCTGTAAAAGAATGTTTGCCAATTCGTAAGGAAATATTTATCAGCCACATTCGAAATATAGCTTTTATTCGGTCTATACCGTCCAACCATTTATATAAAGGTCACTAAACAGATTTGCCGTGGGTCCAACAATAAGCATAGGGTTCGAAAGTTTTGGACGGCAGGCAATATACTCGGTTGCTATGCTGAAGATTAAGCGGACAAAAACTGTAAATCTAAACCTACAGGATTCTCCACATTCCTTTTTTTCTATAATGGCTCAGAAGCCGCTTACGCGGTTATACTTATAGCCGACTTGACAACACCGCGCCAGTCGTTTCCTTTATTTGTTATTTGTTGCCGAATGGATGTACCAAGTGCCGCCAAGTCCTTCCGATCTCTCCAACAAAGTGGAGATCTGCCCCTTCCGCTGCTTTTTATTCTTTCTTAGTGTAGACATCACTTATGGGTTATACTTATAGCCGAGTTAACAACAGCATGAGTTCGTTTCGCCTCTTCGCTATATGGCGCCGATTGGAGATAGCAATTGCAGCCAGAACCTTATCCATCTGATCTCTCCAACAAAGTGGAAGTCTTAATATCTTCCTCTGCTTCCACCAGCGGGTATTGAGTCGTATACTTTCAAGTCTGGAGTGTTCTCATCCATCCGGACAACACGACTTAGCCAGCGTAGCCGTTGTCTCTTAATACGCTCGACTATGTCAATGTCGCCCTATATTTCGTACAGCTCATTGCTTCATTGGCAGCTGTATTCGCCGGTGCCAATGAGTAAGGAACCGAAAATCTTCCCCAAATCTTTCTCTTGGAGATGTTGTCATTATCCATGCCTCCACACCACACCAGACAGGAAAGATTAAGGACTTGAATAGTTTGGCCTCTATTCGTCGAAAGAGAACTTTACTTTTTAATTGGACTAAAAACCAAGTAGCACCTGTAGGCAAGGGTAATGCTGGTTCCAAGATAGATGAAACAAGAACACGCTGGAATTTTTTTGCCTCCCTCAACTGCATTCCTGAAAGCTTGGATCACTGCATCCATAGACTACTCGTGGTTGGTTTTTCTCTGTTGCATAAGTGAACGGGGAGAAGTCCCTGGAGAGGAGGCGCTTTTTTTTATGGATGGGCCGAGGCTAGGAGGGTAGGTTGGAGAGGTAATTTTCTGTAAGGAGCTCTCCGTCAAGCTTAGTTTTGGACTCTCAGAGTACTGTAGTTTCTTTCAGGCAGAAGGGACTGCTATTAATGTGGAAGTAGAGGAGCTGTTACGAAGCGCAGCCTCTGTTGAAATGGTGAGGTCTTTAATTGTGCTCTCGAGTTAGTCAAGGAGTGTCTGTCCTCACTATAAGTAGCTCGACTTCATCGTCAGACTGCTTTGGGTTCCTGATCATTACGGAATCGCTGGTAACTACAAAGTCATTGAGCTAGCCAGAGATACATTCTTGCCCTGCTCACATTGGAATAGAAACGAGTTGGACCTCCGAACGTAATTTTGTGTTCTAGCACTGCCCAACGGACTCTGCTAGCGCTTAGCAGGCGCTGGTCGATGAGTCGGTCTTGTAAGACAGCAATATCGTTATGGCCATAGGCGTTTATGCTGTAAAAATCTAGACGCAAACATCCAGACACTTTCTCCTCTATTGTCCAGCCTTTTCATGACCGATGTTGCGAAACCTCCACACTCTTACCTTCGGGCAATCAGTAGTCACAGGCTTATCTGACATTAGGTTAGGTTAGGTTAGGTTAAACTGGTAGGCAAAAAGTCACGCATAGACCAGGTCCTTTTCGATACCTGATGCAGTTCAGTTTCTAGTCAAGACCGAGGTTGTAACATCATTGCATTCTTACCTTCGGTGAACCAGAAGTCACAGCCGAAACTCACATTAGCCGTCGCTATAAATTTGTGATAGGCTCAAAGCTCATTGTCGATTTGTGAGAGTCTTATAGGAATTTTACTAACACAACGGATCGAGGTTCCAAGCTGTCCAAGTGAGATTATTTCTGTTAGGATCGACCGCTTAAGCTAACCTAATCTAACATTTAAGCCACGTTGTGAAAGACTTTTATACATAGAACTACTTACTAAAATTATACTATTTGGATTACCAAATAGTCTCATTCTTGATTGTTGTATTAGACCCCATAGGTATATTGTAGAAACTTAATTTCTTTTTTGTTGCTATTTTTTATTTGTGATGTTAATTTTTTCGAAATACTGTTAACTCTGAAAATCAGGGCGCAGCTCATTAACAAATTGCCCCGGTCAATGCATGCCGCTTTTGCAATAAGAAATTTTGTCACGTCTAAGGCGGCGTCGATAATGTCAATAATGCCATTCAACATGCCGCCCAGCACTTTGTCGGCTTTTCAGCAAGCACTACAGAAGAGGGCTGTCGGCAACAATCAGCTGCCGAATTCAAAGCGGAGAGGCGCAAAGTCCTTGACAGACATGTAAAAATGTGGTTTCAGTCAGCCGAGTGACATACATGTGTTGGTGTGCGCTCATATCGACCTCAAATTGATTTGGCGTCTTTTTCATGCACTGCTCTCATATTTTATTGTCGCTACCCGCACCTTGCAACAAATTGTTGCACACCAACTGCCACACTTTAGGCAACCAACAAAGATCACCGAACGTGGCCCAGCGACTATGTAGGATCGAATGTGATCGAAGCAGCAATTTCGGGAATTTTCACAGCCGAGCAGACTTGTGACGCGAATGGCTGGTGCGCTGAGCCCTTTACTACTGCGGCCACATGGCTTGTTGTTGACTGTTTGCAGCAAGTAACAGTGTACGAGATTTACGAACATTTTTTCGGTACATTTACTCGCGTACACGAAAAGTGATTACAGAATGCCTTTCTTCGTACTTTTTCAGCTTCAGATGATATTTTGAAAGAAAAGTGCCAACTGATACGCCATAAATGAGGATGAGCGTATGTTTCGTCATTAGCGATCGATGTTTATGATCGTTTGCAGTGCTAACTGTAATTATGATATGTAATGACGATCGCATTGATCTTTGCCTTGATCAAGAGCAATCAATGAAGTTCGTCGATAATTGCTCAGCGCTGTTGAGGAAGCACGAAATTTTGTTTTTGGTTCCTTTTTTTTTGGGCAAGTACTTTGTGTGATTTGTAATTTGCTGTTGCAACAATTGGAAATGTACCGCTGAATAACTGAACTGTCGCTGGACTTTACGGTGTTATAAGTATTTTAAGGGGTTTACAGTTTTTAGGCGGCTGTAATGTTGTCGGTATATTACAAAGTGGCATATTTGCCATTGTAGAGCTGCAGATCAAAGAAAAGCCGCCGGCGGTAAGTCTTTGAGGCTTCAGTGATGCCGTCGAAATTGTCGCAAAATAGTGAAAATTATTAACTCGTACAGTTTTCGCTGAAATCAGGTTTGAAGACGCGCGTTCGATCGATCGATCGGCTGGCGATGGCAATTTGTACTTAATTTGTTGTTAAATTATTTAGTATTGAATTTCATAAGGACTCATCGAAAAGGTGCGGGAAAAGTAAGAACAAACGAAGGTCGAAATAATTTTTGAAGCATTCAAGCCATATCGAATAGAAAAAGTGCAACTTTCGGAGCATATTTTATTAGTAGATAGTTTAGAGCTTTGTGAGGCTGATCCACTTCGCTGGGGTCCTAAGTATGGGTATCTGTAGTAATAGAGTTCAGCACAAGAAGATTCATCAAGCTAACTGGCTGCCTCCGGATCCAAAAGCCACCAACCAGATCGATCATGTTGTGTTAGACGGAAGACACGTCTACCAGTGTTTTAGACGTGCGTACGCTCCGAGGTCTTAACATTGATTCGGACCACTTGTAGCCAAGATATGCACCCACCTCTGTGCTGCAAAAAACACACGTCAACAAATACAAGGAAGGTTCGGCGTCGAGAAGCTGCAATCACAATCTATTCGACTTGCACTCCTGCTCTCTGAGAGCACACATCAGCAACTCGGTATAAGGGAACTGTGGGACGGCATTTCAAGCTCCTTATGTACAACTGCAAATGAAACCCTAGGTTTTTGGAAAAAGCAGAAAAGAACAGCTGGTGCGATGAGGAGTGCCGTGTCGCAGTCGAGAGAAAACAGACAGCCTACCTCGCAACGTTAGAATCAACCACAACACATGCGGGATGAGATAGATACCGAGAGCTGAAGAGGGAGGCGAGACGCATTTGCAGACAAAAAAGGAGAGAGGCCGAAATGCGTGCGTAGGAAGAGCTTGCCAAGCTGGCCGACAGGGTTAATGGTCGAAAGCTCCACGAAAAGAAGCGGCGATTAACAGAAGATTTCAAGAACGAAGCATACTATTGTAGAACTCCAAAGGTGATCTAGTAACTGATGCCCAGAGCATACTGAAATTTTGGAGGGAACACATCTCCAGCCTGCTGAATGGCAGTGAAGACAAAGCATCAGGAGAAGTCGAACCCGATTCCCCAATCGATGACGATGAAGCGGACCTTCCATTGCCCGACACTGGAAAAGTTCGAACAGCAACAATAATAATGCGGCGGGAGCTGATGGATTGCGGGCCGAGCTATCAAACACGGCGACGAAGAACTGAATTTAAGTATGCTCTGGCCGATCTACAAAAAGGGAGACATCACAATCTGCGCGACTACGATAGGAAAAGACATGCGTATAAGATTCTATCGAGCGTACTGTGTGAAATACTTAAGCTCACCGTCAACAAACTGATTGGACTTCATCAGTGTGGCTTTAGATCTGGAAAATCTGCAATCGACCAGATTTTCACCCTGCGCCAAATCTTGGAAAAGACTCGCGAAATGAGAATCGACACGCACCACCTCTTCGGCGATTTCTAAGGCGACTTCGACAGCACGAGCAGTAACTCTATGCACTTATGTCTGAACTTGGTATTCCCGAAAAGCTAATACGGCTTTGTAAGTGGACGTTGAGCAACACCAAAAGCTTCGTCAGGATCGGGAATGATCTCGGCGAAAACGTTCCAGCTCTGAAAGTATTCAACGCAGTAACCCCCGGAGGAAGCAGAGGAAGAAGGAGACCTCAAATCCGCTGAAAAGACCAGGTGAAGAAGGATATGGCTACACTTGGAATCTCCAATATTCACCAAACAGCGAAAAGGAAGAACGATTGGCGCGTTGTTGTAAACTCGGCTATATATAACCACGTAAGTGTCTACGCCAACAAAGAAGAAGAAGGAGAAGTTCCATAAAATTGCATTTCCTGTTAACAAACTAAGTAAAAGCGAACTTTTCGACTTTTTTCACATTTATTTATATTTTTTCAAAATTCTTTATAAAATAAATAGGTTTTAATTAAGGCAAAATTATACATAATACTTATGCTAGAAAATTAAATTAACTAAAATATATAAACTTATACTTAAACTACTTTAGAAAGTTAAGCTTGAAAAACGTTTAAAATGCGTTTTTTGATAAATTTCTAAATTCTAGCGATTTTAATTTAAATTTAGTAATAATTTAAATTATTTACTCCAACTTAAATAATTAAATTAGTTCTTTGGTATATTTAGCTGCGTTGTAATTAACAAAATTTTGTTTCAACATTAACATTATATAAATTTTTTCTATAGTATATAAGGCCAAATGTTGTAAAAATGTCCAAAATGCTACAAAATTGTATTTACAGTTATTAATAGTATTTCGTCAGCTAAAATGCAAAATAACGTAACAACACTTTTCATAACGGGATGATAGAAACTACTCATTTTAAAACAAAATTTGAGTTTTGGTTATAAAGTGGTTATATATCGGTTATCATACACTCATCTTTTGGTTATAAAATGGTTATGTATTGGTTATATCTTCTCAGCGGAAGCTTAAAAGTTTATGATATACATATATGCAGTATGATGTAGTGAATCGTAAGCAATAAAAAACTCAATTTCGATCTTTTCGATGATACGTTATTTTGCATTTTAAGTGACGATTTGTTATAAGTAAAATTTTCAATGATTTGAGCAACAATAAGTGAGCAGAAATAGTCCAATTAACAAACAAACGAATACAAGTCAATTTCCTTAACACTAATTATTAAATTATTTTTATTTTTTCTAATTATTAGTAATTCTGTACTTATTTGCTTAAGGCCAACACTTAAATACTTAGCTTATCAAAGGCTATAGCAACACACCGACATACATTCACTGGCTTAGAAAAGTTTTATTAGAAGTATTTCTTATATAAAACTTAGTTACTGCAACGACTTAATAAATAAATTAGTGTGTAGAAAACTTTGGCTTAAACGACTTAGTATTTTAACAGACCAACTGGGACCACACAATACTTGACGTGCGCACTAAACCTAATTGTTGCTCGATGCCCACAAGTCACACAATTAACTGCGGCAGAGCGAGCATATGCAACCGATATATATTATATATATGTATATATATATATATTTTGTCTATATCGACTATAATCCGCTTAGTGCTACTTTAAATTCGAGCTCACACACAGCTAACCGATCCATAAGGTATCCCAACGCTGCGGCGTAAACACAAAACTACCAGTCTCGTTATAGCGCTGGACCGCTAACGGTCCATAGGCGTGTCTTCAGCAACTGCTGCTGCTCACCTCCATCTTCACCGGTGCCAATGGCTCCTCGTGCCGACTCTCGCGATGGCGACGCAGGTCGACCTTGCGCTGAAACGATTGATCGCAGAGGCCGCAACCGAAGGGCTTGTAGCCGGTGTGTTTGCGCATGTGTGTGATGAGATTGGAGCTTTGGCTGAAAGCTTTCAGGCAAACGGTGCATTTGTGTGGCTTTTCACCTGTAAAAATGCAAGAAAATACGAGAAAATAAGCAAGCGATCAATAAATTAATTAAAAATAAAATCACTTTGTGACCGGTGAGTATATAAAAGTGTAAAAGGAGGGGTAAAAAGTGTGGTTGGAGGGGTGGCAAGTGTGGCCAAAGTGTACCTTAAGGGCACAGCAATTAAGAATATTAATCACTTTGGCGTTATTGCGTTGAAGCGCATTTGTAGGGAAACTCGAGCAATGCAACTAACGCTTATATTGTATAATATGCCAGGACGAAGGGCGCGCGTTGCAACAAATGATTTTACACTTGTGCAACAAAATCACGCAATTAGTAAAATTAAATCAGATAACGGCGGCATGCATTAATATATGTATAGATATAATATGTATGTGTGTGCAAACGCATGACCGTGTGATTTAATTGTTGGCAAAGTGGTGACAACATTGTTCGCTGGAGTGGCACGTGACACGCTTTATCACATACATATACATATATGTACAGCAGGTGATATATCGAGGGTATTAAAGATTGACTTTTGTGGCGCACTAGTGCAACACTGCAGTTTTATAAGGTGTTGCAATATGCTTGAATTATCGGTCAGTTTATATGGCAGCTATATGCTATAGTTGACCGATCTGAACGATTTTCTCGGAGATTGTACCACTGCCAGAGATGACTCTTCGTGTCGAATTTCGTGAAGATATTTCAACAAATAAAAAAGTTTTCCATACAAAAATTAGATTTTGATCAGTCGGTTTGTATGGCAGCTATATGCTATAGTCGTTCGATCTATACAATTTCTTCGGAGATTACATTGTTGCTTTAGATAATAACCCATACCGAGTTTCTGTGAAGATATCTCATCAAATAAAAAAGTTTTCCATACAAAGACTTGATTTTGATCGGTCAGCTTGTATGGTAGCTATATGCTATAGTGGACCCATCTAGAAAATTTCTTCGGAGATTATATTGTTGCTTTAAAAAATAACCCGTACCGAGTTTCTTGAAGATATCTCGTGAAATAAAGAAGTTTTTCATATACAAACTTGATTCCGATTGTTCAGTTTGTATGGCAGCTATATGCTATAGTGGTCCGATATCGATGATTTCAACAAATGACCAACTTCTTGAAAATAAAAGGACGTGTGCAAAATTCCAGTTCGATATCTCAAAAATTTCAGCGAGAAAATGACGTATGCAAAATCAGCTCGACAGCTCAAAAAGTGAGGGATTAGTTCACGTATGTACATATATACAGACAAAGGGACAGTAATATAAACAGGTCTAAATCAACACAAGCTGAACATGCGGATCATTTAGGCACCCTGTTTCGACAATTGTCCGCTTAATAAAACTGTTTGTTGCACGAACTAATAGCTGATAGAATGCGTTGATAAGACCAGCTTTGTTCGCGCAATCATTCTGGCCATATGTTATAGTATATAGTACTGCTACTAAATAGTTTAGTGTTTACAGTTATGACTTCAAAGTTGAAAATATTCGATTTTTAATATTGACTGACCTCCATCTGATCACAAGGAACCAAAGCTGGTCTATGCGTGGCTTAATGGCCTACCAGATTAACCTAACCTAAGCTAACATTGGTATGATAGACATATTGAAAGAACGAAACATTTTGAAACTCTAAAAAGCGTATAAAAGTGATTTTCAAAAATCTCCAAGCAGTAAAATTGAGGTTATTTATTTTTTATGTAAATTAACCTACCTGTATGTATGTATGTATGCTTCTTCATGTCGGATTTTTGATGGAAACGCTTGCCGCAATACTGACATGGATAAGGTCTTGTGTCGCTGTGTATCAACAAATGTGTGGACAATGTCGACGAACGCTTAAAGGATTTGCCACATTGCTTACACTGCAAAAAATAAAGAAATAAATTTTAAATTAAGTAATGTTTATAAATAATAAAAATAATAAATAGTATACAATAATTAATGAGCTAATAAGTTAAAAAAAAATAGAAAATTAATTTTTATATAATAAAAATATTCAATTAAGCGCTAATAACAACAAAATAAATACTACTCGTCTGCCTCTCTGTATATGTGAACGTTGAAAATTATAACCTTGTATGAAAAACTTTTATATTTGACGAGATATCTTTATCATATTTTACATAAATAATTTTCTTAGGTAGTAGCATAAACTCCGAAGAAATCGTTCAGATCGTATTACTTTAGCATATAGCTGCCATACAAACTGACTGATCAAAATCTAGTTTTTGTATGGAAAACTTTTTTATTTGTTGAAATAATTTAATAAAACTTGACACGAAGAGTTATCTTAGGCAGTGGTATAATCTCTGAATAAATTGTTCAGATCGGATCATTTTAGCATATAGTTGGCATACAAACTGACTGATCAAATTCAAGTTTTTGTATGCAAAACTTTTTTATTTGTTGAAATATTTTCAGAAAATTTAGCACAAAGCTTTATCTCAAGCAATGATACGATTTCCGAGAAAATTATTCAGATCGGACCGCTATAGCATATAGCTGCCATACAAAGTGATCGCTCCAAATCTAGCTTTTATATGGCATTTTATGAATTTATTAAGGATATTATAGCTTCGCTGGAACCGTGGTTAACACTTTTTCTTGTTTCGAATTTTTAATGTCGTTAAAAAACTACAAATACCCACGCACAGCGCTTATTACACAGTATGCTTACTCTTCCACTACACCTGTACTACGTGCCCCCATTCCAGTGCGTCAACAACGCATACAATGGCACTGTTTCAAACATCACAAATCATGTGAATGATTTTCCGTGCATCTATAATGTTTCAGCTCGAGTTCGAATGGGTTCGTATAAAACAGCTATACAAATACGAAGCTTTGTAAAGAATGTAACAGCAATAACAAATCAAATGAAGATCATATTCAACTAATCATTTATACATTCATATGTACATACACTCAAGCCTGACATATTTACATAGGTGTTCGAAAAATGTATGCTTAAAGGCTGCATAGTGTTTGGGAGGTGGGGCGAAAGCACTCTTTGGTTCACATAGTTTACAAATTGAGTTTGACTTGTTTTGAACGATTGACACTTCGGTTTTTTTATTACCAGGCCGCGTAATTAGACACAATTGTGCAAATATTTTGAAAGTTTTTAAGAAAATAGGTGCTTTAATTTACTCAGTTGAGAATGGTAGTGCCTAGTGTTTGTTTTTGTTTAAGTAATCAAGTCGGACGTGCTCAACTGGCGGAATATTCCAAGTGTAATGATTTGGAAATTGGTGTATCAAGTTAATGGAAGAAAGGCTTACAAAAAATTTCGAAAATCTTCAAAATTTGTATTATACTATTGAACGAGCGTCTTATAAAAACTTAGAAAATCTTTCAAAAATCTTCGAAAATTTGCTTGTTGATCTCATAGAAATACAAAGAAATTTTAAAAACCGTTTCGATTGCATAAAAATATGAAAGAAATCTTTCAAAAGCATTTTCCTTGCTTTCACAACTAAAAAAACTATCGAAATTTTTTTCGCTGTTTTCACAAAAATAAAGGAAAAATTTTAAAACCTGTTCGCTTATTTCAAATATATGCATACAAAAAAAAAATCAGAAAACAATTTTCTGTTTAAAAAAAAAATATATATATATATACTAGAAAAAAATTGAAAACCTGCTCGCCTATTTTAAAAAAATATATATATAAAAATTTTTGCTGATTCCATTGAAATAAAAAAAAATGTTCACCTATTTCATAGAAATAAAGAAAAATAAATTGAAAATCTGTTCGTCTATTTCAAAAATATACATATATTATACAAAATTCGAAAACATTTTCTTTGATTCCATAAAAATAAAAAAAAACTTTCTAAAACTTGTCGTTGATTATTTTAAAAATAAAACGAATTTCTAAAACCTTTTTTGTTTTTTATTTTTTAAAAACTAAAAAAATATTGAAAACTTTTTCGTTGATTGCATAAAATTATTTTTAAAGACTGAAAAAAATAAAAAAAAACACTTTTTTCTTAATTTCATAAAATTAAAAAAAAAAATTTAAAAATTTTCCGTTTTTTCTTTCCGTTTTTTATTATTTAAAAATAAAACAAATTTCGAAAACCGATTCGTCTTTTTTTAATAAAAAAAAATTTGAAAACAGTTTTATTGATTTCATAAAAGAAAAATCTTAAAATTTTTCGGAAGCATTTTCGCTGATTTTATAAATTTTTTTTTAAATTGAATTCAAAAAAATAAAAAAAATTATTCGAATTCGAACTCGAAAAAATTTTCACAGATTTCATAAAAATAAAGAAAATCGAACATTTCAAAAATATAAAAAAACTTTGCAAATATGTTTCGTTAATTTCAAAAAATATCCGAAATCATTTTCGTTTTGTTTGTAAAAATAAAAAAATCTTTCGAAACATGTTTCGCTAATTTCAAAAAAATAAGAAAAAAATCCGAAAACCTCTTCGCCTATTTTCTAAAAATAAAAAAAGTCATTTGAATTTGAAAAAATTTTAACATATTTCATATTAATAAAAAGATCGAAAATTTTTCGATATTTAAAAAAAATTAAAAAATCATTCGAAAACTTTTCATTTATTTTCAAAAATAATTTTAAAAAATTTAAAACATTTTCGTTTATTTTGTAAAAATAAAAAAAAAGCTTTTGAAACCCTTTTCGCTGATTTCCAAGAAATTAAAAATTCAAAAAAAAAATTAAATTTCGAAAACCTTTTCGCTGATTTCATAAAAGTGAAAAAAATCACACGTGCAGACATATATGATATAAATATATAAGTATTTATGAAGCAAAACAACAGCTTGTTTACTGCTAAAATATCTCACCAGCCAAACCTGTTTGTGCATATAACCCTACTCAAATATTTGCAGTTTCATTCTATTTTAAAATAGCCTCTATTTCCACAGTTTCTTGCTTTTTCTCTTAACGCAACTAAATATTTGCATTAAAACTAGAAAAAATTCAATAAAAATCCCCACAAAGTAGTGTGCGCTGAAATGAAATCAGACACAGTGTCAAATGTTGATACAGTTTGTCGTGCGACGTGAACCCAAACGATGGGTTCGTGGACGTTCTAGGGCGTCAAAAGTCAAGCGAGCAACCCATCACACACACACATACATAAAGCATATATTTCTTAAAGATTAATTACTATTCTGCAAATAACAGTAGACGTTTGAGCCGAACAGTAACATATTTCATAAGCTTTGTTGTTGCCTGTCTGCGCGCAGGCTGACAACGCTCGTCTAGAGAGCTTGACACAAGTGTTTGCTGCGACAGTTAGCCGCTGCAATGCGCGTGTTGTTTGATTGTTTGTCTACTATTGAGCGCTGAAGCGGGATTTACGTAGACTAGATACATGCATAGGTAGCTATGATATAAATATGGGTGGATATATGCGAGTATATGTGTGTATATGTGTATGTATGTATGTGTGTATTTGCGTTTGAAAAAGAAACTGTATGCAGTCTAGCGTCTCTGCTGGCTGTTTGCTCAGTTATTTTTGGTACAAAAATATGAAACATCGCCGTTGTTATTGTTGTTGCACGCATGTTGCTGACAAGCTAAACATGTGTGTGTGTCAAACCATACTCCATACTCTTGCATTTATTGATTGCTTATTAAACAAGTGTCGCCTTTGTGTTTTCACTTTGCCTTATTATTGACGATCGCGCGCCTTTGTTGCTGCAATCTGCGTATGTGTATGTGTGTGCGACTTGTAAATAATACACATGCATGCGTATGTGTCTATATATACTTGGCTATATAACTGTTTGGCTAATTAGCGACAATTGTTGCGCAGCTTTGCTATGAGCTGACACTGGCAGCGCTCAAGTTGCTTTGCGCGGGCGCGGCCGCGGTTAGGAAGCGCAAACGGAAGTTGGATTCGCCAGCCGAATGCTGCTTTGCATGCCAATGAGCTGGAGAAAACCCCTAACTGGGGTACGGCACTAGATTTTGCTACCTTTGATTCGTCGAGGTGAGTCAAAGCTGAAGAAAGCGCTGACTCAGCACCGGCAAATACATACATACGCTGGTAAATACATACACACAACAAAATGCTGAGGCTGCAATCGAGTTATTTTCAGCTGCTGGTGAAAAATTTCATAAAAATGCTAGTAACTATAAAGGAGTAGGAAAAAAGTGTGCCAGCCATAAGGCAGAGTTTCCAGTTGAGTGCCGCGCGTAAGGCATATTTTTTTGAATTTGTTGCGCGCAGGCCACCCACTGATCACTGAACGCGCAAGCGCTGTAACAACAGATGTAAACAGTTTTGGAACGCTCAAAAACCAAAAAAAAATAAAATAAAAAAAAAATAAAGAAAAAAAAAATAAAAAAAAAATAAAAAAAAAATAAATAAAAATATATATAAAAAACGAGAACAAAAAAAAAGAACACTTATAAACTCATAAAAACACATTTTTTCTTAATAAAAATCCTTACAAACGTCATGACGTCGAAATGATCAATAAAAAACGCTTATTAAACGCCACACGACCATCTGCTGCGGCTCGGAATTACTGTTAAGACAACATGCCTTGCTTGCAAGACAAAGAGAGGGAGACAGAGTAAGCGACAGCAATGAGGAAAGGTAAGAGCGTAAGCAAAAAATATAAAAGTGATAGTGAGCGCCGTTAAGAACGCCTGTCAGCGCTAAGGACGAAACCCTTCAAGCGTATCGGGTTGCAATAAAAGCCTTATGGACACAACAAAATTGTGCAGCAATGCTTACAAAAACAACAAGCAACGTATGTGTTTGTAATATATAATATACATATAAGTAGGTGCTTCTAAACTATAAAAAAATATATATATATGTGATCACATAGTAATTGCAATTTGACACTTTGTAACGCATTTAGGCGATCATACGTGCTAAACGTTACTGAACGGTCGTGCGCCGTGCCATATTGACCATTATGCTTAATCGGAGGTGAAATGATTATGAGTGTTTTATGTAATCCTGAAGCAAATGACTGTGTAAACAGCTGTATAGTATGTACCACATATATAAGTAGGTGCATACCTAAGAAAATTACAGGAAAATTGAAGCTAAACTCTGAATGAAGGAGATAATGGAAAAATTTGAAGGATAAAGCTATCACACAGAGAAAAATTTGTTGAAAATTGCTTAAAATGTAGCAGTAGAGAGAGAAATAATAAAAATCTTCTACTGTGACTGCACTGTATCTAAAATACCCTTCGCAGTCGCATTTCTCATGGCATAAAATAGTACAGAAAGATGTTTATCTTGATTTTCAACGATGAGTTTGTATGGCAGCTATATGTTAAAGTAGATCGATCTGGACAATTTCTTGACAGATTGCAGGGTTGTATTTAGTAATAACATGTGTTAAATTTTATTACGATATCTGTACAAATAAAAAAGTTTTTCTTACAAGGACATGTTTTTGATCGCTCAGTTTGTATGGCAGCTATATGCTATAGTAATCCGATTTCAAAAATTTCTTCAGAGATTAAAGCACTGCTTTTAACAATAAACTGTGTCAAAATTCGTGAAGAAATCTCGTCGAATAAAAAAGTTTTCCATACAAGGACTAGAATTTGATCGTGCAGTTTGTATGACAGCTATACGCTATAGTAGTCCGATCAGAACAATTTCTTCAGTGATTATATCACTGCTGTGGATAATAATGTATGTCGAATTTCGTGACAATATCTCTACAAATAAAAAAGTTTTTCTTACAAGGACATGTTTTTGATCGTTCAGTTTGTATGGCAGCTATACGCTATAGTAATCCGAACTTAACCATTTCTTCGCAGGTTGTAGCGTTGTCTTAACTTATAATATATTCCGAATTTCGTAATGATATCTTGTCAAACAACAAATTTTTTCATAGGAAGGATAAAGTGAGTTCGTTAAGTTTGTACGGCAGCTATATGCTATAGTGGTCCGATCATAACAATTTCAACGGAGATTGTATCACTTTCATGGATAATAACGCAAGTCAAATTTTGGGAAAATATCTCCACAAATAAAAAAGTTTTCCTTACAAGGACTCTATTCTGATCCTTCCGTTTGTATGGCAGCTATATACTATAGTTGACCGATCTAAGCGTTTTCTTCAAATATTGTAGCAATACTTTGAGTAATGATCTGTGTAAAATTTTGTAAAGATTTCTTGTCAAATATACAAGTTTTCTATATAAGAACATAATTTTCTCCTTAGCTCTCAGCTCTCTTATAGTTCCCGCACATTAGTTTAGGTAAAAGCTATAATTATACTAAATAATCCACTATTTATGCTATTATTGACAAAAACTATACTCAAACAAATTTTGTTTTAGTTACTAGATATCTTATGTTTACCAACTCAGTACAATTCTTTTGAAATACAGCGACGTTGCGCAAACAAACCGCAATTTCTTCGACCTGTCACCTGACATTATTGTAAACTGTGTCATCTAAATTTCTGATTGTGCCAATCAAAAGCTTTCCAATGCGCACAAACTCGTGCATATACGAGGGCAGAGGCAGCGTGGTGTTATAGTCCATAGCTAACCCCTTTTCAGCTGTGCCTCCAACCCTAAAATCGTTTCATTAAATACTCAACACTGCGAAAGTCGAAACACTTACTAATCATAATTACTACAAATAAATAATTAAGACAGGAATTTACCACCGCAAACAGCCAGAGGACAGTGGATAAATAAAGTGCGCGACCAAACATTTACCAAGCGCCGTCAGGAGCGGTGGAAGTGAGGAGTCAGCGCGTGAATTGTACGGACACGCAATGCAGACAAATTAAGTAAATTGAAAATTAACATAAAACTCAAGCACTGCAAGGATCATCATAAAACATCAACAAACGGAAGAAGGACGCGCGAATGACATAAATGAAATATATTGAAGAATTAGAGCAATAAAGCAAATAAATGACGGTAGTGGGTGCAAAGTGTTGGAAATTACGCAAAGTAATTGAATAAGCGCCGAAAACATCAAAGATTAGTGCTGTTTTCAACGAACTGTGCTTTAATAGTGACAATACAACCCACCAGGAACAACGAGTTTGTGCGAGAAAAGCTAACGGGTGTTTTTTTAGACGTGTGGTTTTCAATGAGGCAATACGCTTTTGGAGTTGGTCTTTTTTTGGTCCCAATTTGGCTTGCCAGTTCATAAAGTAAGGACCTACTACGGAACAACGTTTACAAATCTTACAAATTTGTTACTAGATATCGGTTCGATTCGCCAGTCCAATATTTTGTCGACATAATCACTCAGCAGAGTTGGTGGCTCGAGCAAACATGGATCGGTAACGCACCACGTTTACTCTAGTGGATAATTCGCAGCCTCAGACTTTATTGCTGCAGTGGAACAGAGCATCGAAGTAGAATGGAGTGAGCCCATCTGCCAACGCTCACAATAGTTAGAGCTGTACCCAGCCTTTTTATGGAAGATTTTGCGGAAGAAACTTCGTTTTCGGTCCTACAAAATCTAACTCGTGCAAGAATTGATGCCGAAAGACCATCAAGCGTGTCGCACGTTTGGTGAATGGGTCCAACACGAGGACGGGCAGCACTATAGAGCCATTATTACTGACTTTCTCGTGCCTGAATTGGCGGATGTTGATGTGGGCGACCTTTGGCTCCAATAGGTTAGTAAGGAAACTTTTGGTGTGCGCATTATGTAGCGTCGTGGACCTGTAGCGCGGAACACTGTACGACTGTACTATTTTTTTTGGGGATCAGGACGTAGTTAAATCCGAGATGAATGACACTTTGGAAGAGAATATTTAAGACATTATTGCTGACAAGTTATCGAAAAATGTGGTCGCTAATTGGGCTGCTTGACTAGAATTCATGCCAGTTAGATTAAGTTAGTAGGCAGATCCCTTAGCAGTTCGAGTAGAACAGAGTAGATTGGCTTAGTTGACAGACTGGTATGATTGCCAGGCCAGAGTAGAATCGCTGGAACTTGAAAAGCTGATGAGCTAGCAAAGAAAGCCTCGTTATCGGTAGAATGGAAGCTGGTCCTACCGCATCCTCTTGTATACTACTACTAGAAAGCTGGGCTTTGCAGAAGCTTGACCAGAGCTGAGCCACCACCCAAAATCGATCGCAAAAGATCTTGTGATCTCTTTGCTTTTAGTAAGGATAGACTCTCCCTAATTGTAGTAGGCTTTTAACAGGCCATTGCTATTGCCATTGCCCTATTGGCGTCCATGCTGTAAGGTTGGGAGTCTTACCAGACGTCATCTGCAGAAGCTCTATGGAAGAAAATGAGGTGGAAACAACTCAACACAAGACTTAAACACTTGAGAGCGCATACTTTCCGACATCCCACCGAACTGGCGGGAAATTAAACGCCTGTGCAAAGGACTACATATACTCGTAGCAGTCCACGTGCGATCTCTCTAGATCAGCTATCTAACCTAACCTAAAGTATTTCAGCTGGATGTCTAAAATCATGAGATCCGAATTGAGTTTCTCTGATCTAACGACGGTCTTTTGACAGTAATCATTTCTAAAACGTAATGGCAAAGCCTTATCTTTATAATAAAGCCAAATTCTGAGCAACTTGAAAACCACATTTCCAAAAAAACACCCTTCATTAAATTACTTAATTTGCAAGGGTGGGGGAGTAGTTGTACTTGCATTTGATTGAAACAATCAGTATGCCAGCGTGTTAGAAATGTGTACCAAAGGACCCTCCAACACTTAAATTTCGATAGCTTCCTTATTGCCCCCTCCCCTTGCAGACGAAATCATTTTTGTACACGTTTAATTGTTTAATATCGTGACACAAATCGTGGCAAACACTATGCACACCAATCCATAAGCAATTTGTTTGTTTGTATGTATGTATATATTTGTACAATTGTGTCAGTTGGCAAGGTGACGCTTCCAGCCGCGTTATTGGCATATTGAACAATAATTGAAGTGGACACATGGCATATTACGAAATCGATGCCTTTTAGGCAAATTAAACGAGTATACAACGGGCGATTGCAATAAATAGGCGCTATCTAGTAACCGCACATTGCACTGTGTGTTTGTGTGCAAGTCGGTCAGGTGACCCAAGGGTTTGCGCACTTCAAGCGCGGCTACTTTAACTAAGTGTCGCTATGCGTGTTAATTGCTCAATATTTTTCAATATTTTTGGTGTTTCGCTTTTGTTTTTGCAACTATAATGAATAGCTTAATAAAAGCCTGTGGCATCCCAAGGGTTACTTGTTTGTCATGTAATGTTGGAGGTCCTTCAGTTATATGATTTACTATTTTGCATGGCATTTCCGTGCTTAAATAAGTGGGTTAACTATTTGAACTTAAGAAAAATCACGCAATTACTTAATTAAATGCAGTGTGAGACCGACTATCCGAGGTACTTTCGTTGCTTGCTATTTTGGGAAGAAAAAGAAGATTTTTTGGGAAGACTTCAAAAACAATTTAGCTGCCAAACTCGGCAATATAAAACTGAAGAGTACTTCAAAAGTACCTGTAAGTCAGACTTTGCTTAGATTTCGGTTAGTTCCCAGGCATTACAATAGCCTACACTTCCTATCGAACGCGTCTCTCCCTACCATAGTAGTTGCATTTTAAGCGCGCCGCGCACAGCTGACCACATTAATCAAAGTCCTTTCAACAAACACACACTTCGCCGCATCCTATCAAACAATTCCTCATTTTTCATTTCTTATTAACTAATTTCAAGCAATTCGTTGCCTTAAACCAAGATTGCTTGCCAAAAAAAATCTTACCTGAAAGTTGCGCGTCCCCCGCTTCTCGCTCTCACCCTCACTGCTGCAACTGTAGGAGCGTTGATGAACATCTGCTGCGCTAATGATCGCAGTCGAGTCCGGATGCTGTTGCTGTTGTTGTGCAACATAATGTTGCAACTGTTGTTGCTGCTGCTGCTCATGCATTATAGCCGAATTATTTGGCGAGTAACGGCTCGCTTCCTCTGTCATATCCGCATCTTCTTCCGTTTTCATGTGCTCCACACCATCATCGTGGCTATCGTAGCTGCCACCTCTGTCCAGCCGACTGCGCATTGCCAGCTCATTGTTATTATTGTTGTTATTATTCTGCACAAAAGCATCGGCGCGACTCTGCAGCTCCTTGAGGTGCGCTTGCAGCATTTCGAAATTGTTGCCCGTCGCCAGGCCGGCCATGAAGGCGTTGCGATGCGCATAGATTTGTTGTTGTGCGACTTCCATCTCCAAATTGGCCGCCTTCAGTTCCTGTGCGCGTGCAGCCGCGGCCACGGCGGCCGCATTAAATTGTGTTGCCAACGCGGCGGTGGAGGAGAGTGGCGATTGCAGCGCGACATCACCGTTCAGGCGACGCGGATAGCTGGCGCGTCGTTCATACTTAAACTTACGCACAATTGGATCGACGGCATATGCGCCGCTGTAATCCGTATTGGCGGCTGCGCAGTCGCGCGCTTCCGTTTGCTCGCACATACTCGCCGGCGACCAGATGATCGTGCCGTGCGAGCGCCGTTTCGTCGGTGAACGCGGCTCCAATTTGTTGAGCGCGGTTTGCTCGCTGTTGGCGTTGGCGTTGACTTTGAGATTGACAGCGCGCAGTGGCGGCGGCGTGCTGACAATGTCAACGCTTACAGGCGTACAAGCGTTTAGCTCAGATTCACCGCTGCTTTCGTCTTTTTGTGCGGCGTGTTGGTAGCGCGTTAACTGCTTGAGGCAAGTGGCTTGTTTCAGCGACAGATTTAGCGGCATATCCTCACTGTGGTTGGCGACATCCGGCTGTGGCGGCTGCTGTGCGTTCTCCTGATCCTTTTCGGGTGTGAGCGAATAGTCGCGATTGTTTATGAACGATGTGGGTGAATGGGGCGTGGTTGGTGTGGTGGGCGTGCCAAGCGCTGTTGTTGTGGAGGAGAGTAGAAATTGTGGCCATAAAACGCTGGAGTAGAAGAGCGAGTTGTAAGGAAAGGGGAGATCTGTGGGTGGTGGAAGTGAAATGAAATTTGTTTAAGAAATTTATTATTTATTTAATTGGAGAGCATAAAAAAAATTAAAATAAAATTTATAATTATTAAAAAAATTAAAATTAAAATAAACTAAAAAAATTAAAATTAAAATTAAAATAATTCTTAAAATTTTTTTAATTTTTTTTAATTAAAATAATTCTTTTAATTTTTTTTATTAATTTAATTCAAGAACATAACATAAGTAATTAAAAAAATATAAACTCCAAATATGGATATTGCTATTGAAGTGGAATTTCGAATTAATAATTTTAGTTTTGAAAATAGTAAAATTATTTGGAAATTTTGAAAAACTCAATACTTTAGTTGTATTGTTAATGGTTTTTGTACTTACTTTAAAAAAGCAGAGTTGGTTAAATATCATATAATTAGATTTAAATGTTTAATTAAAGAACATAACCTCCAAATTTGAATATTGCTATCAAAACAGAATCTCGAAACAATAATTTGGGGTTTGAAAATATAAAATAAAAAATATTTTGAAATTCTGAAAACGTGAATAATATACATACAGAACATATTTAACAATTTAAAAAAAAACTCAATACAACAAAAACTAGAAAAAAATTTGATAAACTCAATACAACAAAAACTGTTAATGATTTCTGTCCTTGCTTTAAAAAATCAGAGTTCCTCAAATATATATAATTAGACTTATATGCTTAATTAAAGAACATAACCTCCAAATGTTGATATTACTATTAAAGTGGAATCTAGAAATAATAATTTTGGTTTCGAAAATATTAAAATTATTTAAAAATTTTGAAAAGCTCAATACAACAAAAATAAATAGTTTCATATATTTTAACTACAAAAATATCAATTAAAATCTCAGTTTTGAATACTGAATAACTCAAACCGTCGGTAGTTAATATTATATATGGGCACGGATCTGGCAATGGTTAAGATTTTAGTAGTTTTTCCATAAAAATTTCTCAGACGAACTTAGATATCTTTTTATCTTTAAATTTTTCCACAATTTTACTTTTTATAATATATATGTAAAAAGAATTTTAAAATAAATTTTTGAAAAAAATTAAAAACAAAATTCTCTTTTTATTCTTTTCCACAATTTTAGTTTCTATTAAAGGTGGTTTTAAACAAATTTCTCGAAACTTTTTTAAAAAAATTAAAATTTTTAAATTTTTTTTCTTTTCTACAATTTTAGTTTGTATAAAAGTGTTTTCAAGCAAATTTTCGATCATAATTTTTTTAATTCAAACAAATTTCTCAGAAAAATAAAAAAAAAATGTTTTATTTTTTTTTAATAATTTTAATCAATTTTGGTTTATATAAATAGTTTTTTCAAATAAATTTTTCAAAATTTAAAAAAAAATTAAAAAAAAAAAATCTCATTTATATTTCTTCAACAATTTTAGTTTATATAAAAGCGTTTTTCAAACAAATTTCTCAAACACAAAAAAAAAATAAATAGAAATTCTTAATTTTTATTTTTTTCCACAATTTTAGTTTATATAAATGTTGTTTTCAAGCAAATTTCTAAAAAAAAATTTTAAATAATTTTCAAATAAAAATTTAAACAAAAAAAAATCCTCATTTTTATTTTTTCCACAATTTTAGTTTATATAAAAGAGGTTTTGAAGCAAATTTCATAAATTTTTATTTTTTAATTTTTAATTTTTTTTTAATTTTGGTATATATAGAAGGGTTTCATCTTTCAGCTTGACTTACTATTCAATTTCTGCGCCGACGCGATAACGGAATTAAATGCCGATGCATTTTGTAGCCAGCTCTTCGTAGAGCCGAGATTCACATCCAGCGCCGAATTGGCAAAGGCGGCCAGCGAAGGCGATTGTGCTGGTTTTTGTGAATGCGGCGTTAGCGGTGGCGACAGGTGATTCATTTTGTCTATATTTTTTGATAATTTTTTTTTTTTAATTTTGTGCAAAATCTGTAATTTATTTTTAAACGAAATCTGAAATTTATTTTTATGCGCTACTGATTGCTCAAACGTTTGTTTGCGCAGCTTTTGTGGTGTGGCGAAAGTTCACGTTAATTATTCAACACAATTTTAACGAAAAAATTTCAGCAAATAAGAACAGTTAATATTTTTTAAATATATTTATTAATATTTTGTTTTAAATAAATTTTTTTATTATAATTTTTTTTTTAATTTTTTTCAATTATAATTTTTTTAATTATAATATTTTTTTAATTATATATTTTTAAATTATTTTTTAATTATATATTTTTTTAATTATAATTTTTTTTAATACTATTTTTCTCGCTTAAATCACTTGTATGTATTTAGCTGTTGCTGCTGGAGCAGTCTTTGATTTCGCTGCTATTTTCACACGGCGCGTCTGCACGAATTGCGACTTAACGGTTTTATTGAGCAAGCACTTTTACACAATATTATTTGCCATGCACTTTGTACAAACTTTTGTCGTATTGTCATTTATTTATTGTTTAGTTAAACACTTGAACACACGTCCGTGTTGCACGGTGCTTGGCACCTGACTGAATCTTCACTCGTTGGCTGCCTACGAGCAGACCCAGAGCCCAATCGCATAGCCCGTCACTGACTTGACTGAGACCGATTTCAAGCTGGCTGAGAGTTGTGTTGGTGTTGGTAAGAGTGCTTGTTAGCTGGTTGGCTCTTTGACGGCGTTTGTACGCCAGTTGGTGGCTGTTGTGCTTGTTGTTGCTTGTATCACACACATACACATCAGTCAGCCAGCGACGGTGGTGGTTGCTGGCTAACACTGTAGGGATGGCCGTAACAGTTATTTGCCAACTGTGTACTTGTGCGCATGTGTGTTTGTGTGTATGCGTAAGTGTAGTGGTGTGGAGCATAAAATGCGCTGCGCTCTTAGTGGTGACTTGGTGGCGTTGAAGTGGTTGATTTTCAAGCTTAAAAAATCGTATTAAAGCAAATTGCAGCACACGACAAAGCAACAACAAAAGCAAAGCATGCTGTTAATGTAACAAATATATATGTATATATATTATGTATGTTTATACATATGTACCTCATATGAGAGGTCACCTATAAAGCCGCACATTGAATCAAAACGGCACGCAGCGGCACATTTCACCTATAAGGGCTGCGCAACCGTAATTTGTACTCGTACATACTCGTAAATGTTGTTGTTGTCAACGCCGTCTGTTATCTGCTGGCGTCGGCGCAGTTAACGTTTTCACCTTTTCATCTCATTTGCGCTCTAATTTGGCTTGGAGCTGCTTTATTGCGCTGTTTGTTGTTGCCTTACAGCCCTGTCCTGCCGCAAGGGTCACAACACGCACAGTTATCTCTGACGTTGTTCTTGTTGCGCTGACATGTAAACATTGTAGTTGTTGTTGCTGATTTTATAGCCAGCACGCGCTTACCACTACTAATTGGTGTATGCTCGCGGATTGGCGGCGCATTGCCTGCGCTGCCGTTGCAGTTAGTTGCCACTACATGTACCGTTTTCGTTGTTGTTGCTGCAACAATTCGTGGATTTTTTGTTTGAGCTGCTGCAACAACTGTTTCTGACGGCTGTTGCGCGCCTTCGTAGATGTAAACGTTCGTTTGTCGCTTTTAACAAGGCAGCAAGCGCATGTACTCACCCCCTGCGCCGCCATTATGGTTGCACCGTTGTACGCTTGCGTGTAGATTTCCCCGAATTTCCTCGTAATAAGCATGCGGGTGTGTTTGTTGCGACTCCTTTGCATTTGTTGCTGACTAAGCCAAACAATTTGTAGTTGATTGAGCGCATGGGATCATTCGTTTCCTGTAATGACTAGGAATCAAATTTGATTTCTTATTGATTAGTTGGAAAATTTGTTATTTTAGAAATACATATGTAACGAGGTTTTCAATAAAAGCGCTACAAAGGAAATTCTTTATTCTTGTGAAAGTACAATCGATGATCTTATGTATGGAAGTCGATTTGTTTTGCATGGCCACCAAGGGCTTGCAGAAGTCCAGACGCTGAACCCAATTTTCGACGGCTTTCAAGCATAAATCGGCCGATACTGCTGCAATTTCACGTTCGATATTCGTACGAAGTTCATTAATCGTCCCTGACTTGCTGGCATAGACCATAGATCTTGACGTAGCCCCACAGGAAATAGTTTAACGCCGTCAATCGCACGACCTCGGCGGCCAATTGAATGGGCTATTTCGTGAGATAACATGTTCACCAAATTTGGGTTTCAATAAATCGATTTTGACATTCGCCGTGTGGCTTGTGGACGCGTCAAAGTCCATATCATCCAATTCGGGCCAAAAATATTCGGTTATCATTGAGCGGTAGCGATTCCCATTGGCAGTAACGTGCCGGTCTTGATCATCACGGTAGAAGTACGGCCCAATGACACCGCCGACCCATACACCGCACCAAACCGTAATTTTTTCAGGATGCAATGTTGACTCATGGAGTACTTGTGGATTGCTGCCTGACCAATAACGCATATTTCGCTTATTGACGAAGCCATTCAGCCAGAAATAAGCCTCATCGCTGAAGATGATTTTTCGATGAAAATTCGGATAATTTTCAGCCTGATTCACGAACATATGTATGACAATTGTGGTGGTCAACCGTCAGTTGAGAGACTGATTCGGGTCTTCCTTAATTAATATCTAGCGGCAGCAATATTCTCGACATTACGGGCACTTCTTTGTCCCAAGTATTTTTTCAAAATTCAAAAATGTCAAAAAAGAAATTTAAAAAATGTCGACGCCATTTGGGCAAAGGACAATCCGATATCGACATGGCATAGGATCTTCTACGTTTCCTTTTGGGTGTTTCAAACTTCGCAGCAAGTTTAATATACTAATGGAAGCGGTTTGTACTGTAAATCTGAAAGAACTGCTCGATTATTATGAATATCACCGAGCGGCCATGATATAACGATCGATTTTTCTCCACGGAAGTCACTAAAAACGATATTAAGCAAACGATCGCCTAGATAAAGTACAAGAACCCAAGAAAAACACGAATGCTTTTTTACACACGTGGTCTCGAAATAACTGCAGGATGCTTCTTAGCTCAATGACAGGTCGGATGGGCATTAGTAACTACGATAAACGCAGAAAATGCTAGAAAGTAAGCATGTTAGAGTCACTGGAATACCTCCTGTCCATTCTTATCTAGAACTCATCTTAGATATCTAGGAGTTTCGTAGTTCAAGGGGCTAGTTGAAGTATCAAAATTAGTCATCAAGTTGCTCTTAAAGTTCGAAAAAACGGCGACGATCTGGAGATGATGTATGCTTAGGTTTAAGGGGGTATTCTACTCCAGAATTTTGAAAAATTCGATTTTTTTTCATATATTTAAAGTTTAGACTTTCAAAAATATGACCTTGGAAGAATTTTTCAAAATTCGACTTATTTGTGGAGATACAGCCGATTTTGTGAGGTGGCGTCCGTGTTCACTAGAATTGTCTCCTAAACTTTAAACGCGTTTTTCCGGTACCGGCATTATCTCAAGTTCTATACAACCGATTTACTTGAAATTTTGTGTGAACCTTCTTTATATAATCCTTTATCGTTCCTACCAGCATCGTGTCAAAATTTTTGTTTTTAATATTTACAAAAAATTCAGGAATTTCAAAAAAAAAGCGTAAAAAATGATTTTTATTTTCAGGCAGTCGTCATTTTTCAAAAAATTTTTTTTCGTGTTCCCGGATTATAACAGCATCCTTACTGATTAAGAATTTCTTTTGATTTTTTTTTTCAGACCACCAGGAGAGTCAGGATCAATGTCACCAGGATGCGCCATTTTTTTACACCTGTCCCCCCTCTAATTATTTTAATTTTTAATATTTTTTGTAAAATTTTTTTTCTGTATTCTTAAGATATCAATAAAAACATCATAAAAAATAGATGGTAAAAATATTTTTTGGTTTTTTTTTTTTTTGAAATAAAATTCAAAAAACTGCCCAAAATTTGATTTCTAGAGTAGAATACCCCCTTAAACCGATAGACTGGCCTTACTAAGGACCAGTAGGTCCATCAATGGCTTGATAGCGGGCCAGTATAAACTAACCTAAGCTAGCTTTTCCTCACTAATTATTAATTCTTTGGGCAGGATTACCAAGTTTACACGTTTAGCTCCCTTTACAGATGTCCTTACCACAGTTCATCTTGCTGCAATCGTAGGTGATCTCACTTTGTCCAATAGGCAATCATGCAGTAAGCCTAAAGATCTTGTTGGGAGCAAGTTGTCGAAGTTGTAAGGAAACATCCAGCCATTTTTGCCTCCGTTCTCCAGCCTTTGCAAGATCGAGGTTGAATCATTTGGCTGTCTTACCTTCGGTGAAAATAAGAAGACAAGCCTGAAACTGACATTAATTAATTATTAATTAATTTCTGAGAGGCTCAAATCCTTGTGAAAGTTGTTAAAATTGTATAGAAATATCCAGCCTTTTGAAAGCTGTCAAACTTTTCGTCATTTTCGTCTCCGTTTTCCAGCAAAACTGAGGCTGGTATATCTCGGTAGTCTTATGTACCTTCCGTGAAAATAAGGAGACAAGGCTGAAACTGACATTTGCCAACTTAATAAATTTGTGAGAGGCTCAAAGCCTTGTGAGGGTCTTATGATCTTTTATAAAGGAGTTTTAGGTACCACAACGGACGTGGTGTTCTATGCTATTTAAGAGAGGTCGCTGTAAAAAATGATGTACTAATTTTAACTAGATTTTTTATAAGAGTGTTTTGGTGTCGCTGTAAGAATTAATCTCATAATCTTAACTAGCTGTTCTATAAGAGCATTTGGAATGAACGGAGTTGGTTAAATTTCGTAGGACAAGTTGTTGCTCTCGCTTACTTATACTTATTCCAAGAAATTTATCTAAAAATGACATAAATCGCGCATTATATTGGCGATAGTGCTGCTTTACTAACATAGTTGTGTCTAATGTTTAAACATATTGTTTAGTTCATGTCTCATATCGGAACTATTGGACGTTTTATTTGTCATTTTGAAGCGCAGCACAGCTCTTTGCTATTATTCCTCACTTTGTCATTGCGATTGTGTCCATTAAACTTTACAATCATTGAAAATAAATTATTCTAATGAGCGCCAATGTAAAGAGGCGCAGAACGGAAGACACCTGCTCCACCTGTTTCACTCGAACAGTCAGCGATAAAACTAACGCAGTTGTGGGTAAACGTACAATTAAAGGGAAAATTCTAATGATCTCGCATACAACGCTTTATAAACTAGACAAAATTATGCTGGTAGCGCGCATTTGAATAACTTGTAACGTATTTTTGATAGTAAGACGGCGCTGAATTGGTAAGAGCTGAAAAAGTCCAAGCTGTGGAAAGGATATGTGGCATTTCCGTGACATTTTCGCGCCAATTTTTCGGGAACATGTGGCAGAATGTTAATTTCTATGAATGTGTTGTGAAGGAAGTGAGTCTTAGCACGACGACTGTAAGTGGTTTTCTTATAGCCGTATAGACACATGCGGGTCTTAATGGCCAAGGAAAAGGCGAACTACTTGCAGAGGGCAGCGTTTGGCTATGTGAAATAAAAGATAGGCGGGTGCCAGGCACGCTTCCTTGGCACACTTTCCCTACTGCTACTAGACATTTTCCCTGCTATAAATGTATGAGCACCTATGTACATATATGCATATATGTGTATGTGCACCCTTCGCTTGAAGATGTTGCGCTAGAGCGATTTTTGTTTTATCACTCGGCTATGTGAAGTGTGCCTGCAATTACAATTTTATATTGCCTTATCGGGGCAACTGGTTGGTGGAAAAAGCGCGCCTTCAGTTACACATGAGGGGTCATAGGCATACATACACACACTCATACATATGTATGTGCATATTTGTAGTATAACGAGAGGGCATTTACACTGACACAATGATGAGGGTGTTTGCGGTAAAAACGCCAAAATAGCAATGTGACTGACGAATGTCAGCCAGTTTATGTTAGGGGTTAGGGACGCGTACTCTGCCAGCTAGCGCGTGCGACAGACAGCTTGAGTTTGCTGGCGATAAGCTACCATCGTAATTTTTGTAACGGACTCACCGTATGCTGCCACCAAAATAGACAGTAAACAATGTTGTTGTTGTGTAGCTAAAAAAGTCAAGCCAACAGCGCAGAGAACGCGTAATGAATAAAGGCAAAATAATAAAAATAAAATTTTAGTTAACAATTAAAATTTCCGTGAAGCCGCTTACACTAATTTAATCAAGCGCGTTATCTATGAATTGTTTCGAAATTTTGCTTGTTTATTTTATTTTCTAAATTTTGTTTTTTTTTTTACTTTACTTTTTATTGTTACTTTCGCCGGCATAAAATCACCATTTGCCTTTTGCGCGTTTGTCACCACTAACGCTCACCAGCGCAATCACTTCAACAGCCACATTAGCGCCGCCATCGTCAAAACCCATAACTTCACACAAACACAACAATAACAACAAGCAAATAACGTTAGCGCGCATAAATAACAAACAAAAATTCCATCACACTTTGGTTTCGGCGGCATTGTCTGCGCATGCTTGCTCACGGCGCTCTATTGCCTTCGTTGTTGTTTTTGCATGTGTGCCTTTTTGCCGCGCTGGGATTGGCTAGCTAGCTAGCTTGGTGGGGCGTATACTTCTCACACTTTGTTAGTCAAGCGCTGCGGCATTGGTTTTGTTGCACTCATTTCGCTTATTCACCACAGTTGTGAGGTGGTGTGGTAGCTTGGCGTTTAAATCTGTATTTATTATTGTGTTTATGGAAAAACCTCAACTGACAGTTGTGGGAGTATTTGTGCGATCGTGTGCGATATGTTTCGATTTGTGAAAAAGAATAACAAGGAAAAAGGTAAACTTCGGTTGCAGCGAAGCTATGATTGCTTTCGAAAATACAAAAGATTTCATACAAGAACTTGATTTAAATCGTTAAGTTTGTATGGCAGCTATATGTTATAGTGATCCGATCTCAACAATTTTTACGGTGTTTGTAGAGTTGCCTTGAAGACTAATCACATGCCAAATTTCGTGAAGATAACTCGTAATATAAAAAAGTTTTCCTAACAAGGATATGATTTTATCGTTCACTTTGTATGACAGCTATAAGAAATATTAGACCGATCTGAACCATTTCTCTGGAGATTGTAACGTTGTTTCAAAAAATAATTCGTGCAAAATTTCGTGAAGATAGCTCGTCATATAAAAGAGTATTCCATACAAGGATTTGATTTTTATCGTTCATTCTGTATGACACCTATAGGCTATAGTGATCGGATTAAAAAAAATCGATCGCGGCATATTTCATTGCTTCAAATATTACTCTATGGCAATTTTGGCTACGATCTCTTATCAAATAAATACGCTTTCCATACAAGAATTGGATTTTGGTCGGACAAGGATATGGTTTCGATTGTTCATTTTGCATACGGCGACAGCTTCTTGAAGTCACGGCGCGATAGTCACTTAAGCACTAGCCAAGTACAGCACCTGCATTTCTTATATAGAGCCAGCTGACAGCGAGCTCGTCTGAAGTCACCGCACGACTTTTAAATCACATCACATCTCGACATGAGAGTCGTTTAAGCTCTGGCCATCTCATCGCGGCGCGACAGTCACCTCAGCACTGGCCAGGCACGGTGTCTGTGTTTCTTATATAGAACCAGCTGGCAGCCAGCTTCTCTGAAGTCACCGCACGACTTTTAAATCACATCTCATCGCGGCGCGACAGTCACCTCAGCACTGGCCAGGCACGGTGTCTGTGTTTCTTATATAGAACCAGCTGGCAGCCAGCTTCTCTGAAGTCACCGCACGACTTTTAAATCACATCATCATCGCCGACGCGGCAGTCACCTCAGCACTGGCCAGGCACGGTGCCTGTGTTTTTATATAGAACCAGCTGGCAGCCAGCTTCTGAAGTCACCGCACGACTTTTAAATCACATCTCATCGCGGCGCGACAGTCACCTCAGCACTGGCCAGGCACGGTGTCTGTGTTTCTTATATAGAACCAGCTGGCAGCCAGCTTCTCTGAAGTCACCGCACGACTTTTAAATCACATTACATCGCGGCGCAACAGTCATCTAAGTTCTGGCCAGTCACGGTGCCTGCGTTTCTTATATAGAGCCAACTGCTAGCAAGCTTCTCTGAAGTAACCCGACGGCTCACATTACAGTTACCGATCGACTTTCACATCGCGGCGCGACAGTCATCTAAGTTCTGGCCAGGCACGGTGCCTGCGTTTCTTATATAGAGCTATGTAGCTGGCAGCTAGGTTCCTGTGAGGTCACCTTATGTCTTGAAGACAATGCCAAATTTCATGAAGATATCTTGACAAATAAACAAATTTTCAATACAAGGACTTAATGCCTATCGTTCAGTTTGCATCTCAGCATACGCTATAGTGGTCCAATATCGACGGCTCCGACAAAATAAAAATTTCGTGGAAGGAAAAGCATGTTCGCAGAATTTCAGATCGATAACTCAGTTGAAATGGTAAAAACTTCAGCAGTAAAAATAATGTCCACGCCAAGGTGATTTAAAAGATATCGATAAATGTCTTTAGGTTAGGTTAGGTTAATTTGGTAGGCCAATAAACCACGCATAGTCCCGTGTTGGTCCGTTGTGATTTCCGCAGATTTTTACAGTGTCTTGCTAATGCGGGAAATGTGCGCAAGAGATGCTCCATTGTTTCCCTCCATTGTTTTCCTCCATTGTTTTCCTGGTGCCTTGCTCTAGACATTTCCTAGTCTTCTATAGACATTTTCTAGTCTTCTCGAACTGTCAGCTCCATTCTGCCGTCGTGTGTCGCTACCAGACAGCGACTAGTTAGTAATCCGATCATGTGCCCACAATCTTTTCTATCTAATAAATCAGTTAGTTAAATTTGTCCCAAAATAGTAAAATCATCCATCTCCGCGCCTTCTAAGCCCGTCTTACCACTCTAAGTGTAACCAAGCTCTGCGCAAAGTTGTACGCAGGGCGCTGCCACCGTTAAACTAGTGACACCTCAAGGGTCAGCAGCGGTAATCAGCGCGCTTAGCATACATTCACGTGCACTAATGCCCGCAAGTAACAGCAATGCTTGTAGACATGTTGTGTTAAATGTTGGCAAATACTTTGCTGAATTTGAGAAATGCAACCCGGCAAATACTGCGCACAGCGACAACATATCGCAACGAAATTAACGCTTTCCCATAAAAGGTAGCAAATAAGTCACTGAATATCGCATTTAATTACAGCAGACAACTTGGCAGCGACTTAAAAAGCTGGCTCTAAGCGAAAACCAGAAAAGTGCCAAACTCTTATAAACTATTTAAACATACACACACACCTACCAGTTGCTATACATAACCACAGCTACTAACGCCGTTTACCAGCAACTCAGCGCCGCGCAAACCAAAGTCTTAGTAGGAAAGTGTGAGCGCTGCGCTTGAAGCCGCCACCCACAGCGTGGCAAACTACAAATAATTACCAGCAAATGGGCAGTGACAAAAGAGTGTTGCCAGATTTGTGTGTGGCGCAGGCGCAACGTGTGCTTCACAAGCCTTATTTGCTTACAAATGTGATTGTTGTCGTGTGTGGTTGACTGTTGGCGGTTTGCTCTGGTTTTGCGCGTCACAGTCTCCGCGGCAGCAGCGCTTGGTAAGGAGCGCGTGTAAGGCGCCACCAAAATGCCTTTGCGTTGACAGTGAAGTAATGAGCAGCAGCGCGGCGCATTCTTCACATTGCTAACAGCGATGTTACCACTAATAACAACAACAACAAAAGTGTGCTACAACAACACTAATTGCTAGCATAATATTGGCAGTAAAGCCAGTAGCGCGGTCAAGGGCCAGCAGCAGGCTTGATGTTGTTGTGGGCCGCGCGCCAGGTCGCATTTCTATGCGGAAAGTCACCGGTAACTACGCGTGTGTAAGTATTTGTGCGCGCAGTCAACCAGCGCCGAGCGCACAGTCATCATTTATTTAGGCAAGAACAAATCGCGGCCGTGTACGCGCCTGCTATTGTTTTCCAGCTACTATTAGTGCAATTTGTGGTTCCTGCTGCTCTGGCAATCGCGCGACTTCTACGCAATTAATATCAAATAAAATTGAAATAAATTCACTTTGAAATGCAAATTATTGCGATTTGTTCGCCAACGATCGTCGCGCGTAGTGCATCTACAATCAGCGCGCAAACGCGCTATGGCCGCGGTGGTCAGCATGCAACCGCGGTGTATGGTCAGCGCAGCAATATTTGCCTGCTGCGACGGCAGCTACTGTGTACGCGCTACAAATTTTGCTGATTTCAATCATGCGCACGCACTCCTTGTGAGCCGCTGCATGTTACTAGGCTGTACGCGCGGCTTTGCGCGCGCTTGTGACTGGGCGGCACAAACGCAGCACATGGTTGGGTGTACGAACCTACTATTCGCCCAACAAACAAGCGCCGCATGTGGTCTTCAAATGCCGCATGGCCGCGTCGCTGTATCAGTTTACCTCAGCGCTTTTGTTTTTATTATTGTTGTTGTGATTATGTGATTTTTCAGCCAACATTTCGCTATGTCGAACGCCAACTCAAACCTCAGCTGCGTCTAATCGCTACTGCTGCGCTCTGGCCAACGGCCAGCACAATTACTTTATCAAAATTTATTTTTTAGTAATTTTATTCGTTTTTGGGTAGACTAGCTACCGTTTGTAGAGGGCGGCAGTAGCTTACATACAACCGCTAGCTTTCGTTACGCGTTCACGCAGATTCATAGCGCACCAAAATCCTCCAGTAAACATAAGTACCTATCTTCCACCGTGAATATGTATTCAACTATGTATATATGCACGTTACGCCTGCCTGCCTGTGCCGCTTTCAACGCTTGCTGCACATTTGGTCAAATACAGCAAAACAAAAAAAAAATAAACACACACATGCACAATTGGCAATAGTTGTTTGTTACCTTAAATTAAAAGCGAATTGTCAACGAAAACCTTCAGTTGGCTTCGCTCCATAGCTGCACGGGCGTTTGATAAGCCCGTGCGGCAAGAAACGGCTGTCGTTGCAGCGACAACAGTTGTTCGTTATTGCTAGCAATGGGTGCGATTGCGGCTGCAATGCCGCCTTTTTAGCAATATTAGCCACTTCATGTCGTTTGCGTCGTCTATCGCTTGTTGCCTGTGGCTTGCGCGCTGTATTACCGGCTGCAGTTTGTGGGTCTGGCCGCTCGCATTATTCGCCTGGCTTGCGGAGGTCCTTCGATGGTCGTCAATTGATAGCCAGATTTGTGCAATTATCATTTTAATAATTGCCAACAATCTTCACGATACATTTTCCATTGTGTCTGTGTGTTTATGTGTGTGTGAGTGATCCTAAGCGTGCTGGTTCATGTAGCTTTGGGTTCAAGAAAGTACTCCACAGCCATCTGTTGCATTGTGGCGAAGGAAATGCCGCCAGTCCACGCTGACATGGCCATTGTGTAGTTAATGGCGTTGCCTCTGTGGAAGACCGGTAGCCGCAATTCGGTAATAAATTTATTGCGTTTGATTTTATTTGATTCAACGTACGTTGCTCCGAATGCCTTTTAATTCTACGCGAAATCTCTTTAGATATGCAAATGGCCGAATTCCTACAAGAACTCGTCCGGTTGCTGCGGTTTTGCTTTTATTTTGGTAATGATCTTTTCAGGAAGTGATTTTGGCAGCAATGAAGTTTGATAATTGGTCGTGATGGTTCGGTACACAGTGATTTTGGCATAGAACACAACACAGTTACCTTTCCTAAGTACTTAACCTCAATCTTGACTATTTAGAAATTTATCTTGTGCAATCTTGAATAACTTTCTTTCAAAAGTCGGGAAATTTGACCAAGACAAGATATGTGGACACGAAGACATTTTGCGAAGACGCTCAGCCGAATATATGTATTATCATATTAATCTCTAAGCTTTGGCTTTCGCATGTAAGGTTACATTGGAGAGCTCCTGTTCACTGAAAATACCGAAGAGTAGGGTAAAGCCCACTGTCGGACCTTAGAACTCACGGAAATCAGGGAATCTTGACCGCTGGATTGAGTTAAATGACGATTGGGTCAAGGAGACTTCATGGAACAGCTTCTTCGCAAAGATAGAAGGCTATCCTAATGGCAAAGATCTCCATCCCCTCGTTAAAACCATTCAAGTCTCTGCGGCTGGAAGGCAACATACTTGTACTAATGCATTCAAGTCTCTGCGGCATAGTATTCCAGTAAAATGGTGCTATTCTAGTACTCGGTAGCTGCAGTTCGCAGAAGCTTGGCCAGCGTTGATCTACCATCGGTTCTTTCGCTGTCGCAAGATCAATCGTAAGAGATCCATTGAGCTCTTTGTCCTCAATAAGGCTGGTTTCTTAAAAGATGTGAGGGTTCTAACAGCACATTTCTCTATCGGCGTCCATACTATAGGATTGATAACCTTACCGGGCGTCGGCTGCAGACACTATAAGGAAGAAGACATCTCAATACTTCCTTCTTGGGAATTTGGGAAATCACACTGACAGATATCCTACCGAATAAAATAGGGATAGGAATAAGGTAATCGACATCAAATTCCTGGATAATGTGGATTCGACTTTTCGTCTTCATAAATCAGAGCTTTTCCTGTTATACAGACTCTAAAATCTCGGGAATGTAAAAATACGTATCCGAAATATTCTCCGAAAAGTTAAGTGTTGTGAATCTCTTACAGAAATTGCGTGCTCTTGAAGTAAGAAGCGGTTTCTAGAAACAAATATGGTGAACTCTGCCTGAAATCTTCTACTAAAATCAACCCTCAGTTTCTAAAGAAAAATTAATTTTCCATTATTTTCGAATTTCTTATAATTATCTGGCATTAGACGATCAAAAGTGCGGCGGATCACCATTATTTCATTCATCAAGTTTTAAATGTAGAGTCATTCAACCACTTTCGCCTATAATTCCATAACAGCAAATGCAGAAACTATATAAAGAAACAAACAACAACTGAAGCAGCCAAAAAGGCATGCACTCCACCAACAATACCAGCAGCACACCAGTCGATACAAATTCAACTGTTATACAACGGCCGCAATTTAATGCACATCCTTGATCCTTGTACTGTGCGCTCAGGCGAAGGCGTCAGTTGTGCCGCACAAAAACAGGATCAGCCGTAGGTGAGGTAAGAAATGCGCATTGCACACCAACAAAGCCGAAGAACGGCGCACAACGGGTAACTGAACACATGTCGCACTTCCAGCGAAGTTGCAGCGAAACCCGAAATTGTGTGTCAAAAAAACTGGTGTGTAGATTTTTTCAACGCGCTTGCATGTGTATGTGTGTGGTGTGCTATTAAAATCCTTTTTTATTAACAGTTAACGCGTGTCTGTCTAATATCATGCACTGAAAAAGCATTAAACTTCTTAACTGTGTTCGACTTTCGCACCCACCTGATCTCGAAACGGAACTGTAATTTGATCGAGCTAGCCAGATATTAGATGTCTATCGGCTCGCTTTCCTGCAGCAGCAACAGCCGCGGCGGCAGCCGTGGTGGAAGTGGCAGCTTCCTCTCTTTAATAAAAAGTTTTCAACTAAATATGCATAAAAAGCGCTTCAGGTCCACTACACCCTTTCGTTGCGCACATATTCAGATTGGATTTTGTCTGCTGACCCTAGGCGCTGCGCGGCGCTGCACTGGTTATTCACCTTTTGCATTTTAGATCACAGTTTGATCCTTTGCCTGCCTACCAGCACCGGCTGTTTGATTACCGGAGTCAATTGCATTGTTTGCCTCGCCTCGTCCGCTGTTCAATTCAGTTATGTAGGGATTCGAACTCTTCTCCGCATATTTTCGACAGTCCATTTAGCAAGCCAGCCGAAGTATGCAGTTAGACCAGCGCTTCGATTGTGCATCATCCATATGTCTAAGCAATGTAGGCACACATACACACAAACGGATGTATAATCACTGGTTAACTGTCCTTTACTACCTGAGCGCGTGCCGGCTGTCGTCGTCGTCGTCCGTCTTTGTTTGCCTGCTTCTTTCCTTTGGTTGCTCAATTTGCTTTGTGGCCTCGGCTGTTTCGACTTGCCGTGCACACTCATGTTGTATTGTTATTGTTGTGGTTGTGATGTTATCCCTCTCTTGGCTGTCATTGACACCCCAAACACAAAACATTTGCAAACAGATGACGCTTTTAATTTTCCGGATTTGTGCCTCTTTTGTACACGAACTTTTGTGCTCACTAAGCCGGCAATGGCCTGAGCAGATTTTCTTGTTATTCGAAATTAATTACTGATCGATCATTACGATTGCGAAGTAAAGGAATTTGAATGTTGGGTTCTTGAGCTCTAGCGACCTATTGTCGTTGATGCTTAGCACACTTTGAGTTTCACTTGAGACGTATGGAAGATAACCCGATCAGTACAATTCGAGTGTGGAATAACGAAAATGTTGATCAGTTCAGTTTAATAGAAAGTTGGTGGGAAAGTTTGAGGAGGGAAGCTCAATAATGAGTCAACCATGTTCAGATCGGCATAGAATGACCGCATCGTCTGCCGGAAACTCGAAAATGTTCCGAGTGTAAGCGCATCAAGATCTCCCACCTTCGACGAATACCTCTTCATAGCTCCAATGTATGTAAATCTGTCTTAGTTAGTTCCAGTCAGAGGCGGGAAACTTAATAGCGAGTCTAACATGATCCGGTCTGAGATAGAAAGACCAGATCGATTGACTCGCCATAGCTTCAAAGTAAGTTAATCTGTCGTAATTAGTTCAAGACCGAAGAGGCAAGCTCAGTGGTCAGTCAACTGTGATCGGAACGCGTTAAAAGAACCGGATCCATGAGCTTTCTCTAGCTTCAAAATAAGTAAATCCGTCGTAATTAGTTTCAGCTGGCAGAGGAAAGTTCAACAGTGAGTAACCCATGATCGGACCAACATAGAAAGACCAGACGCCTCAATTCCTCTGACAGCCGTTTTTTCGTGCCCGGAATCGACCTGCAGGGACTGTTATTTCAGCGATCTAGCTCTCGTCTGGATCAATAAGTTTTAAGGTTTTCACCGGAGTGATTTGGAATCGGAAACTATTGCTGTTTGTGAAAAATGCGAATCAATATGTCACATCTTCGACGATTAACTCTCTATAGCTTCAACACCAACAGAGAAAGACCGAACCAATCTAAAGCCAGAAGCTCAACGGTGTATCAACCATAATTAATCCAACTTAGAAAGGCGGGACCGATCAATTTTTACGACAGTCGGCTCTACGTTACGGAAATTGGCACGAAGGGGCTGTTAGTGAATCAAACCATTAAATCTACATATCTTCAAGGTATGTAAGTCCTCAGTAATTAGTTCAAACCCGAGGAGGGAAGCTCAACAGTAATCAACTACAATCGGTCCGACAAAGAAAACCGAGCCAACCTAGAGCCGGAAGCTCAACGATTGTGTCAACCATAATCGGTCCAACTTAGAGAGGCGGGAATGATCAATTTTCACGACATCCGGTTCTTCGTTACTGGAAATGTAATAATTAGTTTAAGCCCGAGGATGGAAACTCAACAATGATCAACCACAATTAGAACGACCGAACCAACTTAGAGCCGGAAACTCGAAAATATTACGAGCAGAAGCGCGTCCGTTTGTCAAAAAAGCAACAGGTATGTCAAACCTCCGACGATTAACCATTCCGTAGCTTTAAAGTAGGTAAATCCAACGTAAATAGTTCCAACCCACTTTGAAAGCTTATACGTACCTCTAACGGTATAAAATATACATACATACAAACACATATAATATATACATACCTCTAAGAGCATAATTCGACTGTCCATGCCCATAAGTGCACAGTGAACGCAACTTCTACGAAACCCAGCCATTTATTATCATTTCAGACCAATCCAAGCTGTCCCTAAATGATACAATAATGCCGTCTATTAGTGATAGGTCAAGCAAAGCGAGCTTCCTGATTTCCTAAGCCGTTCCATTCACCGTCGCTTAACAGACAGATCGACGCGATGGTGTCTTATTCGTAAACTCAACTCGGCTTTGGCAAGCAATCTGCGCATGCGCGACCAGACTGCCACATGTGCACATACATCCACACATATTTGGGCATGTTGTTGGCAACAGCGGAGATGCGCGTCGCAACAGTGAATGCGCAGACAATCAATGTACTTATTTGTGTAATATCACACGTGAATGAATCAGGCGAGGGAAAGGAAGAAACACACAACAAAAAACAACAAAAACAAGTGAACAAACAGCCTAAGCAAGCAAAAGCAAAACTCAGACGTCACATGTGACCATATTGTCGAGTTTGTTTGTCGCAGCGACAATATTTTTGATGTCGTTTAGGTAGCTGCGCCGCCGCATGGGACCTCCTCGGTAGCTGACAACAACAGTAAGAACAGTAAGCATACGACCGCGTCAGCGTAATTGCAATCGCAATAAAACAATTTACCAAATACAACGCAGCGGTGGGGCAGCAAGCGCCACTAGCCAGCCAAACAGCCAGCCAAGTGACCAGCGAGCCACAGCCACAGCCACAGCCACTGGCCAGCGCGGCAGGCTGGCAACCCAAGTGAGCAATTGTCAGCAGCAACAACGGCAATAACATCAACAACATGAATTGCGAACAATTGCACACGCGAACGTTGGCACAAACATTTATCATGGAAATTGCAGCCGTGCCGAGGCTGAGCAATGCGCCGAATTGGAGCTGGAGCTGGAGTTGAAGCTGGAGTTGGCGCAGCAACTGGTTGAATGGTAGTGGCAGCGGTTGCTTTGGCTGGCGGCAGACAAGTAGGTGCGTTTGATACGCAAATAAGCGAATACGAGCGAATTCCTTTACGGCACCAAATACAGAGCAACCATTTCAATGGGGGAGTTGCGGTGGCGGATGCCAGCAGGTGGGGGTGTCTTGTGCATTCATATTGTGCGCATAGCTGTGTGTGTGCCAAATTATGTATATTCAAGAGGCTGGCGAGACGAGGAAGCCTCAAATGAAAATTAAGCTGATTGTGGAAGACAATAAAGGATATGCGGTTTGTATGCTTGCTGTAGCGCCACCTTATGTAGTCGCTAAGTGACATAGCATATATTGGGTAATGTGGTTTACTTGTGCTCAATAGCAGTTATACAATCAAGATAAAAAAGGCATTCGCTGGTAAAATACTATTCCAAAGCCCGTTATGAAGAATCGCAAATGTTAATGGGACGAGGAAGGTACATAATGACGAAATGCTAGCAAACCTCGATCGGGTAGACCGAGCAGGAGGAAACTTTGACGTTCTAAGATAGTTTATCCTCATTTGTATATTTTAAGTACAACCAGTGAGAGACTCTACAATGTTGGGAATTACTGCACAGTGTCGAAACCGAGATTGTACGAAACCGGCAGATGCCTGTCGAGATATTTTGTTATACCTGGAGCTTCTTGAGAATAAAGTCGAAACCAAAACCGTTCTATACCACAATGCCCCTAGAAATCTTTCGTTATTCGTTGACAGTCTTAGGAACTAACAATGAAGTCACTGAGCGAAAACCTATCTTTCACATCTGAATCGGTAAGTAGTAGGTTTGAGTGAGGGTCCTTTTCAGAAATACGTTGCTTTGCGGATAGAAATCCTTCGAATTTGTATCGCCTACAGAAGAGCCAACGTCCTCACATGTTCTGTTAGGATCTACCCAGGTGCCAGCTGGTCCGCACTAACATTTGGTGCGTTGGTATGGTGGATGGCATTTTTGAAAAGATGCGGTATTAAACCCTTGAAACAGGAGCAACGGGTCTGCTTGCTGGGATTTCGGCGTCACTATCGGCACAGTGTCATATTCGATCTTGTTAATGAACTAAGGCTAAATTGGCGATGCGACCGAGAAAAGAAGACACACGAGGAATCATTTTCATACCCTATTAGAGAATAATGGATCAATAGTTCAAACGACGAAATCCAAATTTTCACTGATGGATCAAAGGGCGAAACAGGCACAGAAGAGGGCTTCTTCATCCCGTAATCCGTACAAAGAAGGCAGCCTAAAACTAAATGATTAAAATTCCGATTGCCAAATGAGTTTCTGCTCTAAACAGCAAAACCATAAAGATTCTAGTGGATGACCAAGCGGGAATTAAAGCTATCAATGGTGCCAATACTAAGTCTCATTTCGTTATGTTACGCTTGCAGGCAATAATCGGGGCATCTGAAGATACATCTCGCCTAATCGGCAAGTTTTGAACCAATGGGCACCTCACGTCTTGGAACACGAGCGATACAGGGCATACCAAAAAGTTACTTTGAATCCATAAAGCTTCTACCTCTTAGTAAAAGGGGACCTTAGTAACAGTGTTGGGGCCATCACAGGACATCTGCCCTCTTGGAAAAGGAAATAAATATGCAAACTAGTTGGCCTGCTAGGAGGCATCTGAAGACACATCTCGCCTAAGGTGACACAGGTCATTCAGTTCCTTCAAGGGTTGTTAGAAGTAATGTACTTTCGAAGAACAGGACAGGTCTTGGAACACAAGCGACACAGGGCATACCACAAAGTAACTTTAAGTCTAAAAATCAAAGCAAAAGTGAGCTTAGTAACATTTGTGGGGTTATCACAGGGCACCTGCCCTCTTAAGATCTCACCTTTAGAAACTGGGTAACGTGGAATGCATAACTTACGTGGAAAAAGATGAAACGCTGGATCATTAGCTTTGTAAATGCTCAGCTTTCAGCTAGATGATAATATATTGCACATATTGTAAGGGTCCCAATCCTACAACTTAAGAAACTTTAGGTAACAGGAGTGGTAAATGATCCAGTATTTTACTAAATCCAGGAGGTCCTTAGTTTCAGTACTAGAAAGCAAGATGCCTATGAAGATCCAACTCGGTGCCATTCCGATGCTTTAATAACCATTGATCAAACGCACTTTTGTGGTCCTTCCAATCCATATTGACATGCGCTTGAATACCTACGAGTGAGCGCCTTAAACTACAAATATGCAATAATAACAAACCGAATCGGAAGTATAAGGCGGTAGCATGTGCCGACTTATCTGTGGGTCGGTCGTTTTGTGAATTGTCAGTCCATTGTGCTGTAGCAAACACAGATTTGTGTTTCCACTAACTGAAACCGAGACTGCGCGTGAGATTTGCCTACACATCAAAGCGTTTTGCGGCGCAGCCTCAACTCTAAACTACGTTAAAGCCGATAGAGCTCACCAAAAGCTTGTAGATAGCGTTGGTTGTGTAGTCAAGTTGATACATGCAGCTTAGCTTCAACTCCCTGCTGTTGACTCAAGTGATTTTATGCTACTATTGTTGGCTGTTATTCTTCGACTGTCTTTGGGAGGCGCGCACGTTCGCTGCCGCTAACCGCTACCGCTACCACCGTTGATGGTCGCACAATTTAGTGGTTGGCTGTTCTATTCAGCAGCTGTCAGTAGCGATTTGCATAAAAATAGTTACAGCACAGCGCTGCCGGGCCCACTTGCAGAACTACTCACATTTCGCTTTTGGCGTTCGGGGTTTGGCGTGCTGCAGCCTCCTCGGCGGCTGTGGTTATGTCGTCCGACCTGACAAAAGGCAACATAATTACATGATTTCAGTTGCTATTCATGTCGGCAGGCGCCATTCGCCTTTGTTGACTCTTCAGTGCCGTTCGCATGTAGGTGCGTTTGTGCGGGCGTAGCTTGATGACGCAGGTACGCAGGAGCCGAGTGCGTGGAGGCGTTGTGGCTGCCGCGGCTGTGGTGAAAATTGCTGGTGTACGCACGGTTTGTTTGGCGAAAAGTGAAAAAAGGCGTGATGGTCGGTAAATCAAGTGGCAATTAATGAATGTCAACATTTGCAAATGTTGGTTATTAATGAGGCATAAAGCAGCGGTCGGTGGAATGCTTTGTTGCAGTGGTGCAACAGTGTGTTTGGGGCGAGCTATAGTCGGCATCTCACTCTACCTCTCACTCCAGTGTTCCTAATCCCTGTCAAAGCTTTCTTCTCTATCTCTTTCTCTCTCTCGTGCTCCTAATTTCTGTCAAAGTTTCCTTCTCGCTCTCTCTCTCCTTTTCTCTGTGCTCCTAATCTCTGTCAAAGCTTCCTTCTCGCTCTCTCTCTTTTCTCTCTTTCCCTCTCGTGACACCCAATTTCTGTCAAAGCTTTGATAAAATAATGTCATTTGCCACTCAATCGTTTCTTCGGCTTTTAGTCTTACGCACTTAATCGCCTTCAATTTGCCGAGCTTCAGGGTTATCCGAAAGCACTTTAAACGCTGTGCAGACATCTTAATGTGAAAATCCAAATGTTGGCACACAAAACCGCTGACATCAATTGTGATTTTTTTCCGCCGCATCCGCATCTCCCAACCACTGCTTCTTCCGCCGTACTATACTTATAGTTGTTGTTGCGGCTTTCGTTATCCTTGCAGCTGCACCTGTTCTTTTGGCGTTGGCCAGGGCGCTGCAGACACAGTTTAACCGCAATCGCGTCATTATTTCGTATGCGTCGCCAAAGCTGCTACAACAGCAGCCAACAACAACAACAACAGTAGTGGTGTAGCAGAGTTCACTAAAAATGCATTAAACAGGATCTGCGCGGTGTCTGGGTCGTCGGTCGCCGTCGCTCGTCGGCAATTTAAATGGTTAACTGTTCTGCGCTGTGCGCGCGAGCAGAAAAACTGTTCTCAGCACAAGCGCTTTGGGGCAGGGACTTGGTTTTAACGACGGCTGCCACTGTAAGACAAGCGCAACAGCAATAACAACAAGTAGAAACGCAAAAAGTGACAGCATTATCTCGGTAACAGCAGTTGCGGTCGCAGGCTCTTCTTGGGTGCGAGCCTGCTGCAGTGGCGTATTTCGGCATCGACTCCAATCCTGTGCCTTGAAGTTCAGCACTCAACCTTTGCTGCGGTTTACTGCAACATCAGAGGTTGTTTTTGTTTTTTTGGTTTTTTCTACCAGCTTTTGATTTCAGCTCGTGCCACCATGACGCGCTGGCACGCATGCCGCATGCCGCATGCCACATATCACAACACACACACAGCCGTCAGCAGTAACACATTGCGCATGCGCAGCTTTAGCGCAGAATCTCACATACGTCTGACCGATTTTTTCATTCGTGGCAATGCAAAAAACCAAGAAACCACTTTCGTTTATTTAAATAATTTCGTTATCGGGCCGAGGTTGCGGCTGTTGCTTGTGCCACTGCTCGGTTGCAACTGTTGTGGTCTGAGGTGTACGAGCATTTTGTATTATTTGCAGTTATTTATGTTAAAGTGGCTACATATTGCGTGTGAACAGTGATTCGTTTCGGGGTTCTGAGGCAAATGGATAGATTTTTGAAGAAAATGTATGCATATAAGATTTAATTCTACGAGGATTGCCTCTTTCACTTTAAGCATTAGTGAACAAAAACAGCCTGACCTTCTCCAACTGTCCTTTCCAACGGAGTGGAGGTCTTCCTTCCTCTTCCTCTCCTTCCCCGGCGGGTGCTGCGTCAAATACTCTCAGAGCTGGAGTGTTTTCATCCATTCGGTCGTCATGACCTAGACCTAGACAACGTAGCCGCTATTTCTTATTTTGCTGAGCTCCGTCAAAAGGATTCGGAGCAGTGTGTGGGGATATTCATGGTAAACAACCCGAGTTTATGCGTTGATATGTGACAATGGATGAAGCATGGCTCCATCAATTTATTCTGAAGTCCAATCGACAATCATCCGAGTGGACTACACATGATGAACCCGCTTCAAAAAACAGGAAATTATGTGCTTGGAAGTGCTTCGTGTGCTGACCAACTTTCAGTGGATTCGACTACACTGAAAGCACCCAGCCAGTCTATCTTATTTTTTAACTCTTCTTTTGCTAGCCTTTCTTTGAGGGATTGACATATTGTATGGGATCCAACATGAAAATTTTATTCTGGTCCTCAGTGAGCACTTTTGGGACCATCTTCTCGCACACCTTGCGCATGTTCAAGTGCTCCGTAACAGTGTCAAAAACCACAGATTTTAATAGATTTATTATCTGGGCAATTAAACGAATACTTAGTCGACGCTCTGAGTTCAAAACTTTACGGACACGAGTCACATTGTCAGTGTTTGTCGAAGTCGTAGGTCTCCCAGCAAGGTCTTCATCAGCGAGCTCTTCCCGGTCCTACAAAAAGGCCTCTCTGTCGCAGATTTACCGAGTTTCATACAGAATTTAATCGCGTACCTCTGCAGCACCACGCACAGAAACAGGTCGCGCTAAAATGTTTGTCCTAACTCTTCAGGTGCTCGGAGACAACTGACCAGCCGCTCGTTGCGGCGGAAGAAAATCAGTCCTATTACTTTCCGGACAAACCCTGTAGAGTGATTCACCATACCATCACCATACCATCGATAAATACTGATTCTTGATGAGAAACTTAATCTAAAACTTACCGATTCAAACACTATTAAATCACCGAAATAATAGCGCTTGCCGGATAAAATCGTGATGAATTTCGGTAAAGTAGCACCGACCATCGTAGAAAATGATATTTATAGCGTGAAATAAGTCGTCACATTATTCTAATTATCACTTTGCAAGCTCAGCGAAACCCACGCATCTAACATCCCTAACTTTGTGGTCTGACCGCGTTGGAACAGCACTTTTCTGAGGCCTACAGTTGGATGACTTCGTTGACAACCGACAGGAACCTTATCAACCAAACGGGGATTAGATAAGAGCTATAACAACAACAGCAGCGACTGGTCTTCGGTGGAGCTTCAGCGTCAAAAATTTAATGTTGAGTGTGAAAAGAGAGCAAACAGCGAAGGACCTCCTAGAGACACTAATTTTTATGGCGTCATCTTGAAAATAACACTGTACGCTTGCAAGTCGTCTGTTGTTGAAGCGGCAGACAACATTCCTGAAGTAATTTAGAGGTCTGGTGCCGAGTTGACAGTCATTGGTCGGTTAAAAATTTGGTTCTGTACCGGTTACTTAGACCCGACTGTCGTGGAAACGGCTTGAAAGCCGTCTCTTCGTTGGTTGTGGAAATGAGCAGTTAGGAAAGCATTTTTGAACACTATACCGCTATAAGCACCACACACAGCTTAATGCAACTTACATACATATATCAAATGTACGTATTAGTGTGTGTGTTTGATAAATGTTTTCTCCTTTCGCCGCCAATTCTTTACGCCGAACGCAAGGATTTGTTTTGCTTGGTCCCCTCGCGTCAGAGTTACTCATACAAATTGCTGTTGTTGTTTGTTGTTGTGGCATGTGTTGCATTTAATAACTGTTAAGGCATCAGTTGTGATTGTATTTGTTGCTATTGTTGTGGCCGCCGCAAAACCGTAACAGTTGTTTTTATACATGCACATTGCGCCGCCGCGTACAACACACGTTGCGGCAACGCGCTGCTCGTAAATGCCTTTTAATCATAATCACTGTGGCAACAACAAAAACAACAACGACAACCTCAACCACAAACTAAACTGGCACACGTACGAATAGTGCAAAGCAGTGTCTTGGCCGTTCACTGCAACAGTGTGTGTTGTGGGGCAGGCAAGAGATCGCGCGCATACCACGTGCCAATTGCTGAGACGCGTCGGCAGCCGTGACTTGCTGAGTGTCGATTGCAACTGTTGCTGATGCGCACATGCACACACACACTCAAATGCATTGCAGTCATGTGTATTTGTAGCGACACACACTGCTTATTTGTTATTGTTGTCTGCTAGCACTACATGTGCCTGTTGTTGCTGTTGTTGTTGGCATTGCTAAAACGCACCTTGCCGCAATCTGCAACTGCAAACTCAAAGCTGAATGAAAAATAAAAAATTGCCTTCAAAGCCACGCATGCGCGCAGAGTGTTTGCTTGGCAAGGGTCCGCCGAGAGTTGACCACAATTTACCGCAACTTATTTTAGCAGCAGCGACATTTTTGATTTTAGTTTTCTGAACTTATTTTTACTATATTTTCTTCTACTTGACTTAGCCACGCCGCAAAGCAGTTTTGCTGCGCTCAAAGGATTTTTGATGTGCTTCTATTTAAACGCTCATATTATGTAATTAAAATAGTTAATAGCTTCATTTGGCTCCAGCGCGCTTGTGGCGTGTATATTTTTTATTTAGAAATTCTGCAGCAACAATAAATTCTAGTTCAATTGATCGAATGCCTGGCGCAGCATTTGGTTGCAAAGTGCCGCAAAGGGATTGAGCTCCACCAGCTGGAAACGGATTTTTCTTTAATAAAAGTGCGTAAACAACAACAAGTGCATGTGGTGCATGTGTACCTGTGTTTTGGCGAAGCTGCTGCCCAACTGCGCCGCGTCTTCGAAGTCCTTGCGCGCCGCATCCACATTGTTCTGCTTCCTGTAGAGCACGCCGCGTTGGCAGAGAGCGGTGCATTTCGTGCGCGGTTGTTCGGTGCACAGTGCAATCGCTTTGGTGAGATCGGCAAGGGCCTCTGGTGGAAAAATATGAAATGAATTACAGATGTACTTCGTATAGTTTTAGAAAATGTGATGAAAGATACAGTTTTAGCAGATAGATCATATGATATATGCACCTCTACCTACCTCTTATTCTTAATAACACTATTGAGTCTATAAGGGAGAAAAGGAAGTTGGTGTACCCACCTTAGGCTGATGAGCTCGCCGGCTCCGCAGCATGCACTAACATGGTAGGACCTGAACCTTTCAACGCGTTGGCTCCTTATACTATAAAGGAGCTGCTCCGCAAGAACGAACGAGTAGACAGAGAGAGGTATTTGCAACAACTCAAAGGCATGAGCCATGCTAAGTTGCTAAAGGGGGATCATAACCTCAGCAGGTTTAAATAAGTAAACAACCTGCCTACTCAACTACTCAACTCAGGCTACTTGTCGCATTTCACAATGGCGACTGCAAGCTGAAGAAACACTTTAATAAGATAGCCCCAGCTTGTTGCTCGAATTGCCGGTTCTGCGACAGGGAGCCTGAAACTCCGGAACGCCTGCTAATTGGCTGCATAGCCGTCTACAGATGTAGAATAAAGACACTGAAATCCATTTTTCAAATAGGGTTTACATCGCCTCACTAGCGCCTAGTAGAATACTGGAATTTATCTGTCAGTCTGAATTAAGAGTTGATTGAGAGCTCCCAACAGAAGACTCCTCCTCCGACCTCCTTGAGCTTCGATATATCCTTGAAAAGGTCACTATGCCTCTTCTCCTCCCCACCATCATATCACTCGGAGGTATGTACGCGGAGAAGATGCCGCTAGGAGAAGGTTCCGCAGGGCTCTAAGATTAAGATATCGTCATGAATTTTCCATGTTCTATGGTCGAATCCGGAGGACTGTGTTGTAGTTCGGCGTAATCGGACTAGTTTCCACGCCCACAAAATCCCATTAAGCGAAAAACCGATAAAGTACCATAACTAAACTCCAAATTAAGAAGAGGAACTTGGTACCGGGTGTTCTAGAAGTAAGGAGCCGAAGATTTTAAAAAGGGGACATGGTCCCGCCCTCATAAGAGTAGCTTTTTTGTGTCTAAAAAGTGTCAAAATCGGTCCAAAACTCTTCAAGTCCCCAAATATCGACTACGTGGACTTCTGTGCCCATTGCTAACTTTTGTTCGAAAAGTCTGAGACATACTGACGGAATTCGGAGGGAATCCTTTAACGTTAATGGCATGTCTGTATGTCAAAAATGGGTTCGGTCGAGACAATCTTCCTTAAAAATTATGTGGCTTAGACTTTGGCGCAAGCCTCATATTCCTAATAATAGTGAATTCCTTTGGTTACATCCGCACTTGGGCTACCTTACTTGTTGAAGATTTCTTGTTAACCATAATGTCACAATTTACCCTAAATATAACATGCTTTTCTCACCGCTAGATGTCGTCGCGCATGGTTATTGTCTGAACTGTGCGCAGCGAAAGCAAAATTTACACAGTGTCTCCTAAACTGTAAAACAGTTTGTGAGCCAACGTATAAAATAATGTATTGCAAATCAGCCACAGTTCGGTAAAAACGTTTAGCTTATTTTCTGAAAAAAAAAAAAATATTTATTCTTTCAAATACTCACCCTCATCCCTGCCGACAAGCCGCAGCGCCTGCGCACGATTGTTGTAAACAGAAGCACGTGTCGGCGCCACATCGATCGCTTGCTCAAAGCACTGCAAGGCTTCCGCTAATTTGCCTTCCTCTGCCAATTTGATGGCGCGCACCTCCAACGCCTTGGATTGCTGCACTGCTGCAGTCTCCGGCTCGACATCCACTAGGTTGGCGTGCGCCTCGGGTCCAATTGCTTGCGCCACACTCGAAGTGAGCTCCAGCGGATTGAATATGGAATCCAACACTTGTTGGTCGTGGGCACTAAGGCACTCGCGTGTTAAGCTTTGTGGCATCGCAATGGAATTTCGTTGTTATCACAGCTCGCGTTTGTGTCAAACTAAAAGCGCTGCCGTGTCACTGACAATAACTACAATAACAAGTAAATTGGTAAACAAATGAGTTAGGCGCCTCAGCTGCAAAGCCGGTAATGCTAATCAGGCGGCGGAACTGGTTCAAACGGCTGCGCGGCTCTAATGAAAGCAAATGTTTTGATTTGTAAACACACACAGCAAAGGTTTCTACACTGCAAGAAATATATATATATATATTAGGGTGGGTGAAAAATTTCATAACTCACTTCAAACTTTTGGAAAAAAATATTATTTTTTTATTAAAATATTTTATAATAAATTAATTTTTTTTTAATTTTCTGTCTGTAGATTTTTGACATCGAGAGTCGATTCGGCGTCGTACGCAGCAACTTGGAGCTACGTATGGACCGACTTGGCGTATTTTACGTTGAGATCTTAAATTGAAAGCGTTCCAAATATAGCTTGGGCAAGAATTGAAGCCGCTACACCGTCCTGAGCAACATCGCTTCACTCTGTGGGCTCTTGAAAAGTTCCAAGAAGATCCGACATTTTCGAGCCAAATTTTGTTCAGTGATGAGGCCCATTTCTAGCTCAATGGGTATGTAAACAAGCAAAATTGCCGCATTTGAGACGAAGAACAGACCTGAAGAGATTCAAGAGCAGTCATAACATCACAAAAAAAAAACAATGGTTTAAGGTGGTTTGTGGGCCGGTGAAATCTTGGGTCCGCATTTCTTCAAAAATGATGCCGGTGAGAACGTAACCATCAATGGTGGCGATAACCATGCCATGATAACCGACTATTTGATGTCTGAAATTGAAGCTTGTGATCTCGGCAACATTTGGTTTCAACAAGACGGGGCCACTCTCCAGATATCGCATCAATCAATGGATTTATTGAGAGCACACTTCGGTGAACAGAAAATTTCACGTCTTTTGGTCGGTCGATTGATCAACAAGATCGTGTTATATCACACCTTTGGATTTTTTGCTGTGAGAATATGTAACGTCTAAAGTCTTTGAGGGCAATTCCGCTTCGATTCAGGCCTTGGAGCAAAATATCACGCGTGTCAATCGCCAGTTACCAGTCCAAATGCTGGAAGGAGTGATCGAAAGTTGGACTCAACGGATGAACCATATGAGACGTAGCCGCGGCCAACAGTTGAAAGATGTGCTTTCGAATAATAATAAACATTCCCCATTAAATTTATAGTTTATGTGTTTTTTCTTTGGAAAAGTAGGGAACCTCGAAATGGATCACCTTATATTATATATAACGTATTCATTGCTTATCTGCTTCTAAGCCGCCCGCTATGTGCTTTAAAGAAATGGTTGAAAAAATGTTAATTTTTATTTTTTAAAAACAATTTATTAATTTTTCCTTTTTTAATTTGTTAAGAATAATATCTTTGCTTTCTTTTTTCTTACGCTTTCTGGTTTTTCTTCTTTATATTTAGCGGTGTTTGCTTTTATTTTTGTTTTGTTCTTCTGTTTTTTTCTTCTTGCTGTTAGGTTATGTTTGTAAATACCAAGGACAATGTTGTTGTTAATAATAATTTTGTTGTTGCTTGCATTATACAGGATTTTTGCGTTTTTCTTCTATCCTTTTTTGATGAAATATTAAATCAAATAAATGTAATATCAATTATGTTTAGTAATTATCATTATAATATAATTCGGTAATAGTAAATCAGCGCTTTATATTTATATATTTATATATGTATATATATATATTTATACTATTTTTTAATAATTTTTAATTTATATATATGTGTATATATATATTTAATTTTTTATATTTACTTCATTGCTATGTGAATGCTTTACTTTTTGCTAAATTATTTTATTTTTTTTCTTACTTATAGAATTTTCTCTTTATTTATACTTTTTATATATTATTTAGTAAATATAATCAGCAATAATTTAATTTAATTTCAATATTAACTTTTAAATACAGTTTTAATGAAATTAATTAGCTTTATTTAATGTTTAACTTTTTGAATTCTAAATATTTAGCCATTTCTAGTATTACTGCTCATTTCATAGCTTACATATGTATGCACTTATTTAGCGAGTTTAGATATATTTATTTATATATATGTATATGTATATTTAGCTATATATATGTGTAATTAAATTCTTGTAATTTTTGTAATTTACAGAACTGCCAAATATTTTTACAGATTTTTTTTTAATTTCTTTTATATATATTTTTTTTAATTTAATTTTGTTTATCCTTTATTTCAAGCAAATGATTGAGGTTAAATTAAATTTTTTGAGTGATAAGTAATAAGAAAAATTTAATAAAAAGGAAGCAAACAATAAAAATTAAAAAAATTAAAATTGAAATTAAAAGAAAAAACTAAGTAAAAGTTAATACAAAAACAAAAACTCAAGAAATAATAATAAAAACAAAAATAAAAAACTAAATTATATTTATGTAATAATTATTGTGTATGTAATAAGAAAAATTTAATAAAAAGGAAGAAAGAAAATTAAAAAAAAATTAAAAAAAGAAAAGAAAAAAATTACACAAAAACAAAAAACAAAAAAAAAATAAATATAAAAACTAAACGTAAAATAATAAAATAAAATTTTGATTGAAATACAAAATAAGGAAAGCAAACAAAAAAAGCAGAACTAAAATAAAAAATTAAATTAAATTTTTCTTAAAATAAAAAAACAAAAAAATTAATTAAATTTTAAAATATTATTTTTAATAAAAATCAACCCAAAAGGAAAAACAAGTATAAAACACAAAAAAAAAATAAAACTAAATTTTAATTGAAATAAAAATATAAAATAAATTTCAATAAAAATAAATATAAAACCAAAGCAAAGATATAAAAAAAAATAAAATTAAATTTGAATTGAAATAGAAAGTAAAAATAACAAACATAAATTATATTTTAAATAAAAAACAAATAAAAAACAAAAACAAACATAGAAAACAAATAAAATTAATTAAAATAAATTAAAATTAAATTTTAATTGAAATAAAATAAAAACAAAAGCAAACAAGAAAAAAATTAATATTAATTTTTATTTCAATAATAATAATAATAAATAACAACAAAAACAAACATAGAAAACAGAAAAAAATTAAAATAAATACTAATAAAAAATTAAAATAACAACAAAAGCATAAAACAAAAATTAAAGAAATTAAATTTTAAGCGAAATGAAATTAAAAATAAATTTTAGTCGAAATCGAAAAGCAAAAAAATAAAATAAAAGCAAAAATAAAAAGCATTTATAGCACAAAAATAATAAAAATAATTAAATTAAGTTTTAATTGAAATAAAAATAAAAAAGCACAAAAAAAACCAACAAGAATGCAGAAAAAAATTTTAATTGTAATAAAAATAATAATAAAAAAATTATATTGAAAAAAGCAAAAAAAAACCAAAAAAATAAAAGAGAGAATAAAAACGAAATTTCAATTTGAAGATTGTTTTTTACTAGCAGTTGTAAAATTAAATTGCTTTTGTTAAATTTTTTTGTTTAAATATCGGTCTTTTTGTTGCTATTTGTACACATACATATCTACAGCATCAAAGGGCTAATCATAAATATTATTTGCTAAATTAACTGTAGCTTTGCTTTACGACTGCTCTTTATTTTACATTATATATATATAAATATATAGAGTTTTATATAATACATACATATATTAAATTAATGTAATATATTAAATTTGCTATTGCTCTCAGGCTTGCTCATTTGCTGCTACTATAAACGCTGCATGCATTGCTGCTGCATCATAGCAACTATGTATGTATGTATGTAAGTGATGTAGTGAAGTATATAGTTTGCACTCGCTTATATGCTACATAAGCTTATATACTTATGCTTATAGACTTGCATTTACACTTTATGCGTTTATTTAACTAAATGTGTAAATATTAGAGCGGGTCGATTTTCAGGGAGCCGAAAAAAACAAAAAAAAAACGAAAAAGTTATGTATATGGGAAATGTTCTGCGGATCATGCTGAACAATATTGCATAAGCGGCTATAGGTGTAAAACCGGTTAGGGATCAGTTATTTTAACATTTATATTTTAAGGTGTAGCGTTTTTGGGTTTTCAAGAGTTGTTCGTCAGCTTTTGAGATAACCGAATGCAATTTTATTTCTAGTTTGATATTCTATTGAACATTTGTCGGAATCGGTATGTATATGTATGATAGTGATTGGATCACTATATTATATATCTCCAATCTAAAACGGTGTCTACGCCAATAAAGAAGAAATCTTCCAATACAATTGATTATTCAGATTTTTTAAACTTCGCCTTAAAAATCGTTGCTTCGAAACCGGTTTTAGACCTATAGTCGCTTAGGCACATTTGTTTAGTTTCAGCCGTAGAACATTTTCCGCATAGAAAAATTTTTAGAAAAAAAATCGACCCGCTCTAATGTATATGTATGTACATATATGCATGATTATGTTGTTGGTGCATGATTTTTTTTGGTTTTTTTGTTTGTTATTTTCTTGTTGTTTCTATTTTTATTTTTTTGCTTTAATTATTTTTGTTGTTGTTTTTTTGGTTTCTGTTTTTATTCATTCTTTTGTTATTTTTATTGTTGTTTTTGCTTTTATTTTTAATTTTTAATTTTTATTTGCTTTTATTATTTTTGTTGTTGTTTTTTGTTTTTATTTTTGCTTTTTGTATTTATTTTTTTGTTGTTGTTTTTTATTTTGTTTTTTGTTTTTCATATTATTTTTATTTTTTAATTGTTTGCTTTTGCTATGTCAATAAATGCATTTGCCCATTTAAATATGTATGCGTTTTTTTATTATTAATTGTTGCAATGTGTTTTTTTTGTTGCTTTTTATTTGCATTGAGAATTGTTGGGAAATTGCTTATCTTTCTTTTAGTAATTTATAATGTAAGTATGTCATAAATTCTCTAAATGTAGCGATTGCATGTCATTTTACATATGTAATGTATGTGGCTATATGATAGTAAATATATGCATATATATATGTATAGACATAATAATTATATATTTAGCACAGAGTTAGAGTATTTTACATATTCATACAGTTCAGTTTAATATTTAGTTGTATGACTAGGTTGCCACGTGATATTACTTATACAAGTTGTATGTTTCTTGTTATTGTTGCTTAATTTAGTTTAGCTTTTCTTAGTGCTTTGTTCTAACGGTTGGCCATACGTGCATTTCCGGCTGCCACTTTGCACACCTTACACACTAAATGTCTTTTATCGATAGATATATTAAAAGTTATATAACTAAGTATGTATATTACAAATGCTTAGTGCATACTACATATGTATATGTATATATAAGTATATATAAGTATTTATATACAACACCTGTTTTGTTTGTATGCTAAAATTAACCTCTCATGCATGCGAAAATTCAAGCAGTGCTCCGCTCACGTGCTAATACAAGCGTCTTCATAATTTTTCAATATATTTTCTTGTACGAGATTTTATTTAGAATTCTCTTCTTTTTGCTGCTCAATGCGCTCTTCAGAATTTTGCTACATTTTCTTGCATTTCTTTAGACTTCTTTTCTTTTTGTTTCCTTCAAGCTCTCATGTTAGTACGTCTACATTTTCTGGTACAAGATTTTTTGAGAATCCTCTTTTTTCTGCTTAAAATTCTTCTAGATTTTTATTTCACTTTTTCTTGTAGACTTATTTTCTTCTTTTCTCCCTTAAGCGCTGTTCACATTTCTACTACATTTTCTTCATATTTTTAGGATTTTTTCTTATATTCTCTTTCAAGCTATCATCTTCATTTTTCTACATTTTCTTGTACGAGATTTTCCTTAGAATTTTTTGCTTTTCTCTGCGCTAAGCACTCTTCACAATTCTTCTACATTGTCTTTTACGATATTTTTAAGTTTTCTTTTCTTCTTGAAGCTCTCTTCATAGTTTTTCTATATTTTCTTGCACTTTTTCTGTTAAACTTCCACAGTTTCTACTTCACAATTTTTTAAGCTCTCTTCATATTTCATTAATTTTCTTGATTTTTTTAGACTTCTTTTCTGTTTTTCTTCTTCAAACTCTCATCTTAATTCCTCTACATTTTCTTCTTCGAGATTGTTTCAGAATTCCCTTCATTTTTCTGCGCTAAGCTCTCTTCACAACCCTTCTACATTTTCTTCTCCGTTATTTTTTAGACTTCTTTTCTTTTTTTTCTACTTTAAGCTAACCTAACTTCTGTTGTTTGCAACAATTTTTCAATTCTTTTCAAATATTTATCCTAAACCACTACAAGCACAATTTACTCACATACACATACAATGCTCGTTTATTGCCGAACGTTTCTACGTACACACACACTTGCTGCTGCATTTTAATTATAATTATTTTTTTACCGTTATGCCAATAGTAAATCATTATAATTTAACTTGCCGTATGAATAGTTAACAAAATTTCTATTTATTAATTTTTATTTAATTTTAATTTTTTAATTTAATTAATTTTAATTAATAATTTAATTTTAATTTCGTCACATTTTCTTCTAATTATATATATAATTAATGCTTTCTTTGGTAAAACAATCTTTAAGTTGTTAATTTTAGAATTTTTTCCTTGTAAAATTTCAACTATGAAATGATGTTTCAAAATTTCGAAAAAGTCCTAAATGTATTTGTATTTTTAAGACTGCTATTTGGAGCACAAAATTGTATGCAAAATGTTTTTAGTTCTTTAATTTCTTTTCTAGAAAAAATTAAAAAAAAATTTTAATTAATTTGAAAATAATGTATTACTGAAGCATTGTATAACTCTTTGCAAGTTTTGAATATTTCAATGACAGAAACGAGTCGAGAGGTTGGGAGCGTGACAATATCAGTAAGAGAGAGAGAGCGAGAGACAATAACTGAAAAATAGATGCTTCTGAAAGAGTGCTGAACCTCCTGCAATGAATAATAGAGAGAGAGACAATGAGACAAAGTAATCATTAAGAGCGAGACAGAAACAACAATAGATTGCTGTGAGAGTGCAGGAGGTTAATACTGCATAAGAAGGAGTGATAGTGACTGATCTCGTCAACTGAAAAAGTTTTTCATACAAGAACTTTATTTTGATCGGTCAGTTTACATGGCAGCTACTGTATGCTGTAGTGAACCGATCTGAACAATTTCTTCGGATATTATGGCGAAGGATTTTATAAACATCAATTAAAATATCTCGTAAGCTAAAAAAGTTTTCCATAGAAGCACTTAATTCCAGACCTGACGGACAGACATGATGACAGGCATGATTAAATCGGCTGCTAATCAGTAGCCAACTCCGTTGCTAGTATAACCTATTTAGCGTACAATAAAAAGAGAGAGAAAGAGTCGGAGAGAGAAACAGCCACAGATTTACAGGTTAGATAACAGATTGAGTGTGCGAGAGATAGACGGAAATTAATAATAATATATCAAAGGGAACCTTATTGTAGAAAAACAATAACAAATTGTAAGCGGGCGAAAAAGTTGTAAAGGGATCGACACTGATCTTTGCTCTTTCGCTCATTGGGTTCAATGTAAGATTTAGAATTTTGCGCAGCACTGTCCATTAGCCTCCCTAAGTTTCAATCAATGCACACATTAATAAATAATTTTAGCTAAATTTTCAGTTTCAAATTCAACTATAAACAAAGTGTTATTGCTACATGAAAAGAAGTATGATTTCCTGCACGCAGTTTGCCTCGGTCTGCGTAAGACTATTTCTATATAAAAGCCGAAAATATTTACAGCATAAAATAAACGTACAGCAAACGTTTCAAGATTAGTTAGTTAGTTGTAGTTAATGTAAGAGAGGGGTGGGTAGGGTGGTTTCTTTTAATTTTTTTTTTGATATAAACTAGTGCGCTGCCGTCTGCGTGTGCATACGCGGCATAAAATTTGAAAAAAAAAAAATTAGAAAAAAAGTTAGTTTTTTTGATCTGTCATTTTGTGAAAATTAAAACAAAAATTATTTAATTTATTTAAAGGCTATTTAATTTATTTAAATTAAATTATTTAATTTTTTTTTTCAATTTTAAACTTTTTTTGAAAAAATTTTAAATTTTAAATTTTTTTTCAAAAAAAAGTTGTTGTTTTTTGTACATTTGGCAAAAAAGTTGCCAATTTTTCACTACTTTACTGCTGCGCCTAATTCCTTATTCATATATATTTTCTTTGCACTAGTTTCACCTAATAATTTTTGTTTCAAGTCCGAATTTGCTCGTTAGCTGTTTTTTGCATTTATTTCGCCACTAATTTGTCTAGTCTAGCAAAGCGTTGCTATTTTGTAGTTGCGGTGTTGCAACTGATCGTGCTGTTCCAACTAAACTTGCTGTTGTAACCAATTTCTATGTTGCAACTAAACCTTTTATTGGAACCAATCTAGACGTTACAACTAAACCAGCTGTTGCAACCAATTTTGTTGTTGCAACTAATAAAGACGTTGCAACTAAACTAGCTGTTGCAACTATTCTAGGCGTTCTTGATTTTGCAATAAATCTTGTTGTAGCAACTAATATTGCTGTTGCAATTAATATTGGCAAATATTGCTTTTACACTCAATCTTGCTATTGCAACTAAACGTGCTGTTGCAACTAATCTAGGCGTTCTTGATGTTGCAACTACATTTCAACGTTCTTAGTATTGCAATAGTTCTAGCTGTTGCAATAAATCTCGCTGTTGTATGAAATCTTGCTGTTGCAATTAATCTTGCAGTTGCAACTAATCTTAATGTTGCACCTAATCTTACTGTTGCAATTATTATTGCTGTTGCAGCTCATCTAAACGTTGTTAGTATAGCAATAAATCTTGCTGTTGCATTTAATATTGATGTTGCAACGACTTTTGCTGTTGCAACTAATCTTAATGTTGCCCCTAATCTTTCTGTTGCAACTAATCTTAATGTTGCACTCATTTCAACTTTCTTGTTATAACAATAAATCTTGATGTTGCATTTAATATTGATGTTGCAACGACTTTTGCTGTTGCAGCTAACCGTGATATTGCAACTAATCCATTAGTTGCGAATAATCTTGCTGTTGCTAGTAATTTGGTGTTGCATTAAAACTGGCGGTTGCAATCAATATCGCAGTTGCAATTAAACTTGCCATGGCAATAAATCTTGCTCTCGCTAATAATGTGCCTGCTGCACTTAATCCCGCTTTGCTACTAAACAAGCTGTGGCAATAAATGTTGCTCTTGCAATTAATCTTGCTGTTGTTTTTAGTATTGTTTGCTGCTGCTGCGCCTGCTTATCGCGCCCTGTCGGCTATTTATTTTGCAATACTCTAATTTAACGATTGTTGTTGTTGTTTTTTTAACTTTGTTTTACCTTTATCTCTAATGCCAATCAACCTCATTTGTTGCATGTTGCATGTGTTTGCTACATTTGTTCATTTGATTTGTGATTACGTTAAGCTTCGCGTTGCTCCTCTGCTGTCTGCCTCTTCTACTGCTTTGATGCGTTGCATGCGTTTTTGTTTAAGATGTATGTACGTACGATAGTTTTTTTTGTTTTTTTTTCTTGTTGATAAATGTATTTTAGCGTTTTTTTGGTTAATGTTTATAACTCGTTTACCATGTGAGAGAGAGATACTTTGCAATTACATATTAATTATATAATAGTTGCTTATAGCTTTTGGCTAAATTGCGTTTATCTTTGGTTACTTTGGCGATTTGCTTAAAAGATTTGCGTCTTGCGAAATTTGCTTGTTGTTGCTTTTTGGTTTTTACTTTTGGTTGTTGTTTTTTTTTTTTTGTTTTTTTGAAAGTGCAGTGCGTAGTTGTACTAAAATTTGTATGTGACTTTTATTTAAGGTTTTTACGTTATGTTCTAATAGCGGTTTCTAATTGTAACACCATTGACTACGATGTACGGTTATTCACATGAAAATCTGCTTTTGCTAAATTTTGCCTATCGTTCGTTCGTTCGCTCATTGCTAATTGTTTACGTTTATTATTAACTATTTTGTAGACTATGTGCTATGATTTGCCTCACATACTAATCGGGGGTACAAGTTGTTGGTGCTTTCTAAGGAATATTCAATTAATATTTTGTTTTTGTAGTTTTTCTTATGCTGCTGCTCCTCCTTTTGCTTAAATGTGTGTGTGTGTGTGTGGAGGGTGTGTGCCTGTGTTTGTCTGCTACTACGTTTAATTATTTATTTACTTAATTTTGAGGTTAGGTTGTGTTGGTGTGTTTGCTTTTGGTTGCTATAGTACATACATATTATCGACATTGTTTTTTCCTGCTACTGCCATCTTAGTGTTGCACTTAATTATTGGCTTTAGGTGGGCTTCTTTCTATAAATATTTTTTTATATTTTTTGTGGCATATCTTTGGGTTTGGTGTTGCAACTCAGTTGCAGCATTTACTAATATGTATAACGGTTCATTTGCGGTTCCTTCAACCTATCATATTGTTGCTGCAATTTTTTTAGTTACATACAAACACACAAAAATCGCGCAAAGCATGCCGAACACATGCATATGTTCAATACATATAAAGCTGCCTGCATTTACAACGTATATATATGCATGTGTGTGTAAAGTGTGGTGTTGTTGTGTGTTTGTGTGTGTGGGTGTAACTGTTTGTAACTGTAAAAGTTGTATAATTTCACAAATTAGTTGCATACACACAAATAAACTGAGCACAGCATTTGCTTGGCGCCTGTGGATATGCTACACTTAGTGATCGCACGTTCAATCCCTACATGAGGCGCACAAAAGTATGCTGCGTTACACTTATTAGAAAGTAGTAAGTCAAAAAAATATATTTACACACATACATATACATAGTTAAGTATGTGTGTGTGTGTTGTGTGTCGCAGAAAGTACAGGTTTTTGGCGTTTAGTGTGCAATTTGTGGCACATAAAATTACAATTTAACATACAAACTACAGTTAACTGATATATACATGACATACGTACAAATATAATTAATTACACAATACAATGCAGTTTTACAAATACATACATAAGTAAGAGTTAATTTAATATAGACTAGATACATTTATAGAGATAGTAGAGACTAGTGTTGCAACTATGTATATGCGTGCCTTTGTATATTACTGCTTAAAACATACATACATATATATTTTAAATTAAATTAAGGTTAGTTAACAGGCTGTGTGTTGTATTAGTATAGGTGTTACAGTTTTGTGGGTTGGTTTGAACTGCAGTGTGGTTTTTGTATTGCTATGGGTTGGTTTGGTATTTCGGTGTATTTTTATTTTTAATTTTTTTTAAATATTTTTAAAAATATTTTTAAATATGCTTTTGCATAGATTTTTAAAAATATTTCATTTTAATTTTTTTATATTTTTTTTTAAACTTTTTTTAAATTTTTTTTAAATATTTTTTTTGGAATATTTTTTATAATTATTTTTATTTATTTTTTTTTGTTTGGTTAATTTTTTTTATTTTTAAATTTTTTTTTAATTTTTAATTTTTTTTTATAAAAAGTGTTGGGGTTTTACCATCTTTTGTTGTTTGGATTGGAGTTTATTGTTGTCTTTGTTCCGTTTTCTGGTTTGTTTGTGTTGCCTACGAGATACTCATTCGTGTTAAAGTGTTTACAGTGTTTGTTGTTGTGGCAGTGTTTTATTGATACGAATAAATTTGGAAGTTTAAATATGCAATAAAGCAAAGTGTTCAACAGCGCAGGCGTAAGGTAAGAGTTCGCAAAAATTTGCTCATTTATGTGGTCCCAAGCGTTGCCAATACTGTATGAGGTTTCGCTGAAAGCTTTAGCTAGCCAATTTCCACGAGTTTATGCGTCATACTGGTGTTTAGCCTCAACATGGAGTTTACAGTACAAAATGATGAAAATTACAAGATATTTCTAGGAGTTTTTTGTAGAATTCAATTGAGACGCAAACTCGAGTTTATGTTTCATACTGGTGTTTAGCTTAAACACGGAACACACAGTATAAAGTATATTCCCTAAATCGTGTTAAACATCACTTTTGTGTGTCTTTGTAGAGATTCAACTTGTTTTTAAACTCGAGTTTATGCCTTGTACTGGCGTTTAACATAAACACGGAGTTTACAGTATAAAGAATATTACATAAATCGTGTTAAACGTCACTTTTAGGTGTCTTTGTAGAGAATAAACTTGTTTTTAAATTCGAGTTTAAGCATCATACTGGTGTTTAGCATAAACACGGGGTTTAGCGTATGAAGTATATTACCTAAATCGTATCTATCATCACTTTTAGGTGTTTCTAAAAAGATTAAGCTTGTTTTTAAACTCGAGTTTAAGCGTCATACTAGTGTTTAACATAAACACGGAGTTCACAGTATAAAGTTTATTAACCAAATCGTGTTTAACAGCACTTTTAGCTGTTTTTGTAGCGACTCAACTTGTTTTTAACAAAAAGTGCTCAACTTTTTGGCAAGTTGGCAACGCTGTCGACTATTTCCAAAATCGAAAAACCTTTCTTACAACGTTTAACCCTAAAAAACTCAGTGTAAACTCAAATCTTCTCAAATTTCCTGCTGAAAATGCAAAACAATTGCTGCTAACACTCAACCCAGCATAAACTCGGCAGCCTTGGCATGACGCGTTGGACGCCTCCTCATACTTGCTGCTGCTGTGAACGTGATTTTAAGCGTTTGAAGCATTGAAAGCGGACGATAAAACACTAAGCACAAACATCTAAAAAACATAGACGAGGCGGAAGCAAAAATAAGCCGTTAAATGTCTCTACAGCTTGGCTGAGTATCTCGTGTGTGTGTGTGTCGTGAAAATCGCAAATAATACTATTTAGCGAGTTGGTGTACAAAAGCTAAAAATTATAACCGTTTAAGCACACAAAACAATTTTTTTTTTAATTTTTAAATATTTTTTTCTATGATGGGAGAGAGAGAGAGAGAGGGGGAAAATTTTAAGCGATACTATGAGAGCGCGGGGTACTAAGATGGAACGCGTAGGCGGGTTATTCAGTAGTGAAACGAACGGCGGCGCTATGCAGAGAGTTAGTTGTAATTAGTCGTAAGTTGTTGCTAGAATTGGACTATTGCGTACGGGAATTTGCTAAGTGTTTCTTTAACGCGTGGAAGTTACACAGTTTGCACAATTCAAAATTATAGACTTTATTGTTGTTCCATGCATGGTTACTATTGTTGTTGTTGTGTAGAGTTGTTGTTTCAATTTTGTTGTTCATGTTGTTGTTTGTACCATGTTGCTATTGCTGTTATTGTTGTTGTTGCTGCGTTAAGTAATTCATTTTACAAGCATACGTTTCTTTGTTGTTGGTGGTTAATTTCGTTAGCAAAAATTTCTCAAATTCGTTTTTTGTTTGTTTGTTGGTTTTCCTTTTGTTCTTTTTTTACTGGTAAACGGAATTATAATTCGTTTTATTGTAATGTGTTTGTTGTTGGTGATGATGGGCTTGTTGTTGTTGTGTTGTGTGTGCTGATGGCGGTGGTGGGGCGTGTTCACGTTCGGAGTCGCGCTCTCGCTCATACTCACGTTCGCGCACGTAATCACGCTCACGCTCACGCTCATACTCGCTGTGACGCACATCACGTGGCAGCTCGCGTTCATACTCGCGCTCACGCGCATCACGTGATAACTCACGTTCGCGCTCATACTCGCTGTGACGCGCATCACGTGACAACTCACGCTCGTACTCACGTTCACGTGCGGCATACTCACGTTCGCGCGCATACTCGCGATCGTGTTGGTAATCACGTGCACGTTCGTGCGCATAATCACGCTGCCGTTCACGCTCGTGCTCCAACTCACGGCCACGTGCGCGCTCGTGCTCGCGCTCATGCTCACGCTCGCGCGCATCAGCATGTGCACGCTGGCGCTCATGTTCGCGCTCTTTCGCGCGATCGCGTTCGCGCTGTGAGTCTTTGCGTTCGAGGTCGCGCCTCTGTTCGTGTTGTTGTTGTTGTGATTTTTGTTGATTCACCGATGGCTGGCGCTGTAAGGATGACTGATTGTGTTGCTGATGTTGTTGTTGTGAATGTGAATGTGTGCTGCGCGTGGGTGTGTGCTCACGTGACGTTGGCGCTGATGCTGTTGGTGTTGCTGTTGTTCTTGTAGTGGCCGCAGCGCGCGTGCGCTCGCCTGGTGTCAGTCTTTGATGTTGCTGCTGTTGTTGTTGTGTACTTTTTGTGGGTGTTGTTGTGGCGGTAGTTGGTGTTGTACGTTGTTGGTAGTGTTGTTGTTGCTGCTGCTGCTGCTGTTGTTGTGTTGGACTCCTCGTGTATTTGGCGCTCGTCGTCTGCGTTGGCATCCCCGTGCTCGCTTGTGTAGTTTGTGGCGTATGCGTTCGCGCTGTTGTGGTGGTTGTTGTTGGTGTTGTTGTTGTTGCGTTGGCAACATGTTGCTGCGTCGTTGGCTGCTGATGATGATGCGGCGCCAGCGTTGTGTGTGTGTGTGCGTGTGTCGCCGTTGCTGGCTGATGTGATGGATGGTTGATGGATTTAATGTTGAGTGGCAGTGGCGGTGGATTTTTAGCTTTTGTTAATGGTATTGGTGTTGGCATTGGTTTTGGCGTTGTCGTTAAATCGATACCCCATTCGAATAGGAACTCGAGCTTTTGTCGTTCCAGTGGGTCCTCATTAGCCGGCAGGGCAAGCAAATGTTAGGCTTCTAAAAATATAAGCGCCGTTGGTTTTGGTTCCAGATTCGACTTTTTCGCTTCGACAACTAAGAAGGTTATGTCGGCCTTATCGCGATTCGAAAAGCATTCGGCTATCAGGCGGGCAACCTCCTGGAGAAAGCATGCGTTTATATATGAAATTAATCATATTTCCAGCTTGAACTTACCTGGTGATGTAGACCCTCGACTTTGTTGCCGTCCACCTCCAGTATGAGTTGCCCGACTTCGAGGCCGCCCGCCTCGTATGCTGCACCGTTTTCCTAAGCAACGAAATGCATTTGAAAATAACAGTAAGTTTTTAGAGTTCAAAGAGTAGAGTTACAATGTTTACTCACATGGATGTTGATTATCCTTGGAAGCGGATGTTTTGTGTTAGCACCACCTTCGATAGCAATACCTAAAATTGGTTTAGTTTTCTTAACAGTAATGTGTAAGTTGCCTCTATGATCAGGTACGACGTTTGGATTGTGTTCATGTGTTTGTTCAGTCGTTGAACCATTTTGCTCGGCCGAAAGGCGTTGCATGGACTGTAAAGGTTAGCAGAAAATATCAAACAACAAATTTTGGATTAATATGATATAGTGTATTTTAGACTTAAAGGAGGTATATACATATATAGTAAACTATACACATTTAAAGGTTTCCACACTTAACAATTTGGTCGTTGGCGTTTAAAACGTCAAATGTAGAGTTAAATTTCAGGCACATGGACTCATATATTCGAAACTATGAGGTACACAGACGAAGGATTTCCACATTGAAAAGTTGAACTATATTTACAATTTGTACATTTTCAAGCATACTTTCAAGTATATTTTCAGGTATATTGAAGGTTAGGTTGGGTTAGGTTGGCACTTTATACAAGTAAGGATTTATATTTGCTTTTGGATCCGGTGGTTGAACTCTAAAAACAGCTAAGCAACTCATCTAGTGCCGGTAGAGTGGCGCAAAAATGTTATAGTCAGCAGAAATATAGATGTACGAGGCTTGCACAGCGACCTTTGGTCTATTGTGCCCTGATATATAAGTCAATCCTGTCTATATTTGCTTGAAAAAGTTGTCCTTGAACGGCACAAAATGATCACAATACCCTTAAGGATGGACAAAGTGCTTTGAGTTGGGCTTCCTTTGATACCTTCGATTATGTGTGGTATAATCCTTTAGTTTAAAGAAGATTTTCTCTAAATGGTCGTTAGTAAAAAGGGCATCTCACTTGGACAACGGTCCTTTGTGGAACTAAGTAGAACTAGAACTCCTATACAAATTTGTCATGGGTAAGGTCCTACCAAAACTATTTCTTTGAATATTTTTCCTTGAATATTTCATATATAATAAGATTTGTTTAAACTAGTTTTTATATTTTAAAGCAATTTGTATTTGTTGCTTACTGAAAAAGTGAGAGAATATTACATCTATATTTCTAAAATGTATCAGACTACGTTCACATGAGGCTGTTTTTGTCGCTCTTATTATCGGCATATTCGTTTGCGGTGTTGCTCATTGCCATCACTTGAGTGACAGCAGCTCGAAAACTTGAGTCGCAAGTTTTTCTGCATTCTCGTTCGTATCAGATTCTCAAACTCTTGTCGGCGTAGAGCTCATACAGTTCGTCTTTTCTTATATCTTTTTCGATATTCATCGCGCGGTCACTTGCAAAGTGCGGCGTACATTTCTTTCGAATGCTCCAAGTCCTTTTTCAGGTTGCTTCGTCATTGACCAAGTTTCAGCGCCGATGTAAATAATGATACAGTTATAGAGCGTAATTTCAGAATCGCGTGAAGTATCAATTTTACCAGCAGACGCACGAGAGGCAATCACCTTGTCTAAAACCTCGTCTTTTGCGAGGTCTTTCCCGAATTTGACGAAGCTAAAGGTTGTTATCAGCGTCCTACTGCATAACTGCATGAATTTCACAGGGATACCAAATTTTAACATAGATTAAAATAGACAGCTTCTCTCAGCGCTGTGGAGAGCGGCTGTGCAATCGACAAAAAAAGTGGTGGAACTATTTGTCAAGCGTCTTCTCCAGAATTTGACATATTGTGGGAATCTGGTTTACTGTGCAGTTGCCATGTCTAAAGCCACAGTTTATTCGCAGTCGGCTTAAGTTCCCTACACACAACTGTCAAAAGAACCTTATATTCAATAATCAGAAGGCTGAGCCCGAAATAATTGGCGGTGACTGTGGTATCTCTCTTCAAATGGATATGGTGGGGTACACTCATATCCTATCTATTTATTCGACCAAATCATGCTTATCAGCATGCGCTTTTCCAGCTCCTAACTGCCTGATTTAAACAGTTCAGTCGATAATCTATCATCGACCTCTGTCGCTTTTGGATTCTCAAGCCGCCTTAGAGCTGTTGTCACCTCGGCTTGCTCGAATGGCTGGGCTACAATGTTGTCTCGTTAGATTGTTGTTGCGGGTTCTGCTTCATCTGATACAGCACCAAGCATGAGCTACGTGGTCCCTTCGTCTTTCCTCATAGTCCCCTCACCTACAACAAACCAGTTTGAGCGACAAAAATGTCCCCGTGTGAACATAGTCTTCAAAGGCTTCTAAAATCATAATATTTTGAGAAATTGAAGTAATTTCAAGAAAAATGGAGATCTGCCTTTTGACTGGTTTCCAACTCCATAAAGTCTTCAAAGGTATTTAAAATTATAATATTTTAAGAAATTGAGCAGATCTGTCTTTTGATTGGTCTTCAACTCCATACAGTCTCAGAAGCTTGTAAATACTTTGAGAAATTGAAGTAATTTCAAGAAAGAGCAGATCTGCTTTTGATTGGTTACAGTCTGACTTTTACGCTCACTATACGAAAACATGCTCTCTATACGAATACGCGCTCACATAATGAGTACTCGTTAGTGAGCAAAAATACTGTTTGAGTATCGTACAAGCAGTTTTCTATCGCGAGAAAAGTTCAATGAATATTGTTCTCTTATGTTGTGAGAGTTTGAGATCGCTTACTAACTTTCATTTTCTCTTCTCCTGCTAGTTTCTAACTCAGGTTTATGCAACAAATAGAAAAAATACATTATAAGTATTTGTCAGCTTATAGTTAGTTATTTGGTGTGTGTTTTCGGGTGTGGTATTTATTGTATGTAAATAAGTAAAAATTAGTATATTGACAAAATAATGAGAACTAGTTAGTAAAACTGAGTTACTAGTTAACTAATATAGGTGAGAATTTGGCTAAGTTAGTTATTTAGCAGGCAGCAAAATCAGTAAACAAGGAGCATAAGTATTTATATTACGTTTCGATAGAGTAAATAAGTCATAACAATTGGGTGTACTGCAAGGCCAACGTATAAAAAATTCGAAAAAAATAAAACAAAAATTAAATAAATAAATAAATAAATAATTAAATAAATTTAGGTTGCAGTGAAATTTTTCGGAATTTCAGTTGAAAATATAGGGATGCAAACTTAGTGAATTGTGTGGAAAAGAGAGCGAGGGCGTTGAGAGCGAGAGCGCACGAGAATTGTAGACTGCAAATGAGTTTTGGCTGAGCATGAGTGTGAACAAATGAAACGCGTTGTGGAGAAACTTATTGAGAATCGTATATATATGTATATATATTATTGAATTATGCTTGTTTTCGTTTGTGCGCTGAGTTGTGAGTGTGTTGAGCGTTTGTATGTGTTTTGCAAATGTTGCTATGGCTTTGCATTTCTTTCAAATTTTCTATAACGTCAATTTGTTAAAAAAATATATGTTTTCTAATTGAAATGGCACGCGCTAAATTGCTTTGTTTTCGAGCGAGTAGCTTTGCATATTTTATATTTTTCAAATTTGCAATAAAATTCAACAAATGAATATTCGAAATGAGCAGAGAAAAAATATTCAACACTTAACGTTCTTACCACCATTTTGGCTTGCGCGCACTCACCTGATGCCTGCGTACACCTTTGTCGCCCAGCAGTGTGCCTCCCTCCTCCTTCATATCGAAACTTCTCGAGAGTTTTGTGGCCAACTCCTAGTTATTGTTATTGGTTTTTCAATTTTGGAAAATTATTTGTGTGCGAGTTGCGTATTCAAAGCCAATCGGTTATTTAGTTCAATTTTGCATTGTGTGAAAAGTTGTTTGATTTGATTTTGTTTGTTTTTTAGTTTTTGATTTTTTTTGGTTTTTGGTTTAAGGCAAATTGCAGAGTAGGCAAACATTTGAAGATAAAAAGGTAATAAAAAAAACAGTTTTGCATAAGAATCGGTGTATTGAACAAAAGTAGTTTTCTTTTCAATAATAATGCATTGCTTGAGTAAAAGTTTGTAAATTGAATGCGTTTTACTCGTCTTCTTTGATTGAACTTTTTGTAAAAATTTGCAGTGGTTTCGAGACTGAAAACTTGTTGTTCTTTGGTGTTTGTTGCAACATATATGTAAGTATGTATGCTTGTATGGCTAAGTGTAAGATGAGGCTTGCGCAAATGTTGTACGAAACGCGGCGGACCAAATGCGCGGGGATTGAGGAAAAATATACATATAAGCTACACACATATATATGTGTCCATAAAAAATGTAATTTTTAAAAATAAAAAAATAAAAAAAAAACAAAATTCTAAATAAAAAAATTTAAATTAAAAAAAATTTAAATTTTTGATAAAAAAAATATATAATTGAAAAAAATATATTTATTTTTTCGAATAAAAAAAATTAAAAGTTTTTAATTAAAAAACTATATTTCTTTTTCCAATAAAACAATTTTTTTGATAATTACGTAAATTACAAAAAGTTTTCAAAAATTACATTTCTTAAAGTTTTTTAAATTTTTTTTTGCATTTATAAATAAACTAAATTTGAAAAATTACATTCAAGCCTGAAAACTGAATAATGAAAAGTAAAAATATAAATGAAATAGTTTTAAAATGTTTAATTAATTCAAAAATATAATTAAATGTTTTTTGGTTTACGCAAATTTTTCTTTAATTAATTTAAATTTGAAAATTTTTTTAAGCAAAAAAATTATGTACTAAAAATCATATTAAAAATTAAATTAATTAATTAAAGAAGTTAAATTAAGATTAATAATAGCTAATTATCAAAAATTAATTTAAACAAATTTAAGCTATAATTTGTAATAAAAATTAAAAAAATTATTTAAAATTATAAATTAATATTAATTTAAAATATGTTTTTTAAATATATTATTTTTGAAGCAAACAATTATATAATTAAAATTAAAAATGTATTTAAAAAATTAAACATATTAAATTTTTAAGAGCTAAAAATTAATTAATTGTTAATATTAAAGTTAAAAAAATTATGTGTTAATTATTAATATATTAAAAAATTAGAGAAAAAAATATTTATTTAAAATTTATTATTTTTTAAAGTAAAACAATTAAGTGCTAAAAATTAATTAATTGTTAATATTAAAGTTAAAAAAATTATATGTTAATTATTAATATATTAAAAAATTGGAGAAAAAACTCTTTATTTAAAATTTACTATTTTTTAAAGTAAAACAATTTGTACTAATAACTAAGAAATTAATTTAAAAATTTAATTAATAATAATTTAAAATATTTATTAAATAAAATATTAAATTTTAACAAAAATATGTTCTAAATATTAATAGACAACGTACAAATTAAATTAATTTTAATTTAAAATATTTTTTTTTAATATTAATTCAAAATATTTATTAAAAAAATCAATTTTAAGAAAAATAAAAAAAATGTATTAAAAAAAATAAATTAATATTAATTTAAAATATTTATTTTAGATTAATTCAAAATATTTCTTTCAAAAATGTCAATTATTAAAGTGAAAAAAATTATATGTTAAATATCAAAACTTAATTAAAAAAAATAAAAAATATTATTTGAAATATATTAAATTTTATGTAAAAAAATATGTACTAAATATTAAAAATTAATTAAAAATAATTAAATTAATATTAATTATAAAATATTATTTTAAGAAATATGAATTGTTTCAAATTAAACAAATTATATACTGCAATTTTCCAGAAATAATTACAGCTTCAATTTTCCGTTAGCTTAAACAAATATCTGTAAATGTATTTACATATATATGCGCCTATATATATGCCTCAAATATATATTTTTCCTCTTAAAAGTCTGCTTGGCGCTTTTCAGCTGTGCACAGCTGGCTTCGTTTCTGGCCGCGATGAGTTTTGTACGAGTGAATGAAGACATGAAGTGGCATAGTAGGTATGCATGTATGTAAGTATGTAACTATGTATGCTGTGGTGCCAAATGATATTGTTTTACTATTTGTGATGCTAAGACATTTACTAAACTAAAAGCACTAACTAAAATATCAGCTACTACGTATTGTTATTGTAAAGAAACACTACAACTACAGCTAACAAATTAGGTATTCACAACTCAAACTATATATTGTATATATATTTATTTATATACTTGTAATGTGTGGCATGTGTCGGATGCTAAAAAGGGCGCGTCTAACGGAAAGGGCACATAACCATTGGTGATTAATTGGAATGTAGAGCAACTAAATCTATGCTAAATTTAAATAGACAGTTTGTTATGTTCACTTTAAATAAATTATTACTAAAATTACACAAAAAAAAATTATAAGAAAAATATAATAATAATATAAAAATGCAATGATATAATGGTGATACTTTAATTATATAGTAGATTTGTATATATTCAAATTTTGTGTCATTTTGGGTTTTACGTTTTTGGGAGCATAATTAATTTCTGCAGAATTTTGATGCCTTGAAATAAGTTAATTTTGATCGGTCACCTTGATCGACCGCTATATGCCACTTGTCAAAACCGTAAGGACACTTAGCAAGTTCCCATCTCTGCTACGGATTTTTGAAATTCTTTAGAATTGAACTTAAAGTCAATCCCCAGTATTGGCTTCCCTTCCTGAACAAATTAGGAAATGGGTGAGGTGAACAGGTATACAGGAGTGATTATCTCTACGGTTGTGACCAAACTAGATAATCGAGTATGAGGTGGTGTCTTTTCAGTAAAATTAGATACCAGAATAGCCCTTCAACTATCACATCATTGCAGCGTCTTCCAAGCGCAGATGACAGAAATTGAGTAAAGTAAATTAAAGAAAGCCAGAAGCAAAGCCAAAGTCAAAATGTCAGTACAAGACAAGGAGTGTGTTTACAACAAGGAATATATTTATTTGAACAGATTGCCAAGCAGCTTTGAAATCACTAGAGTCTCTTAGGGTTTCATTAAAGATAATTATGGACTCACTCGATGTCTTAGTGGTTCGAAAATCATGTTTCAAGATAAACCTGAAATGCTGAAAGTAAATGAACTAGCCAGGGTAGGCATCACCCTACAATTAGACGCTGATAAAGAGGATATGTGTATGCCTCTTGGCTACTTGTAGATAATTAATCAACGAACATGTTCCAGATATAACTGAGTCTCAGTGTAGTGAGTGCCTAACTTGCTCAACAAGCAGGTAAGCATGGCACAGATAGATAGATCGAAAATAATTGAGGTTTTGCACAGCGACTTATGGTCTATTGTGCCCTCTAACACGTATGTATGGCCACAAAGGTCCGAACACTGTTGGACTGTGAGCTTTGGAGGTGCTGTGATCCTTGACAACGTGGCATGATTGGCTATCGGTCGCATAAGAACTGTAGTAGGAGTGCTAAAAGGTCATTGTCTAATTGGGAGATATGCCAGCAGACTAGGAACACCATTTAATGACTATTGTAGAAGATGGAGACCATAGACACTTCTTGTATAGAAAAAGAATCACAAAAATCGGTAGAGAGTTTCTTGACGATTTCGAGGAAGTTGCGCAGATAGAACTTTAGGATTAATGATCTTTATCAGATCTTTCTCTTCTAGACGTCTTCATGATTTTTATATTCTAGACGAAAGTCTTTGTGGTAAGAAAAACGATTGAGGTAATAAAAAATCAAATAACGAGATAAAGAGTGTCAATATATACGAATTGTTTCACCATATTCTCAAGATCTGGCCTCCAGCAACTATTTACTTTTCTCAGATCTCCAAAGAATGCTTGCTGGGAAGAAATTTTCGTCGAATGAAGAGTTGATAGCCGAAACTGAGGTTTATTTTGAAGCGAAGGGCAAGTTGTACTACCAAAATTATATCGGAAAGCTGGAGGATTGCTATTAACAATGTATGAAGGGAACTATAATGAATAATACGAACGAATTTTGCCTAAAAAAGGTGGCTATGCCATAGACAGCCGGCAAGTACAACCTAAACTAACATAACCTAACTTCATCCAAAGCCAATTCGAAACTAGAGTTAAGCGGTGCTACTGACGAACTGTATAGTTATAGGCAGAACTTTCACAAACCCTAAAATAAAGTTTTGACGAAACTCGGACCCGAACGGCACCACCTGCCTGCAGAAACACTTTTGTGAGCCTCAGGCACCCACCGTTGTTTCATAGCGCATTTCTTTATAAGCAACTCAGTGCTTTTTACAGTAAATACAGTGTTGGCTCACATAATAGAAACACTGCTGCATGACTAAGCGCTAATTTAAGATTTTTTTCCATTTTATTACGTTTATTGGCGCAGTGTAGCACAATAATTCAAGCAGAAACTAATTATGTTCCCAAATATGAAGCGTGAATGCCTTTGCGCCACGCTCTTTACGCTGACTTCTACAAACCAATGTCGCTTTAGGAATTCTGGTAATTTTTTTGGGTGACTCATGCTGAATTGTGCAATTATATTTTTCAAGCTGTTAAGTGTTTTACATATTTATTACAACATGATTACGTATGCAACGTGTTTGCTTAATTTACTGTTATTGCGTACGAAAATTGTTTAAATTTCGTCGCAGTTTTGCATAAGAATACAACTTTTCCATACTTACATTCGCTTTTATGCATATTTTGGGTTGTTTGTTTTTAGTTTGAACTTTGAGAAGTTGAACAAATGGGAAATGGAATGGCATGGAATGGAATGGAGTGGATTGGAACACCACAAAAAATCCAAAAAAAAAAAAAAACACAAAAAATAGTGAATTAAAGTTTAAACAAAAATGAGGCATTAAACACGTGACAGTTACGGCAGTGTAAGTTGACTTAGAGTAAGCAGAGTGTTTGGTGGTGCGTGTGTGTGTTGTGTTTGTGGCTGAGTGATTGCAGGTAGATAAGGTAGATATGTAGGCATGCAGTGCTTTTTGTGTGTTGCCGGTAGTTATGTATGTAGAGGTTTTGTTTCTTGGTATGTGTGTGCGTAGGTGTGGCAACTGTAGCAAGCAGCGAACAAAAGACTTAAGAAACAAACTTGCGGTGTGCGGCGTGTAATATGCATGAGGACATTGAGGATGGTTGTTGTTGTTGTAGGCAGCACGCAGTTAACAAACTCAATTACAAATAAGCCTACGATAGTTTTTCTTTAAGACAACAGTGCAAAATTGGTTAATTAACAATGTTTTTTTTTTGTTTTTTTTTGGTATTATTGTAAACTATTTGTTAGGAAAATGCAGTGCAACACTTGAATGCAACAATAAAGTTAAGTTAGTTTTTATAAATGTAATGCAATTTATTAGTTAAAATTGAGGTTAGATTTAATTCAACATTTAGGTTAGTTAATTAGTTAAGTTAAGTTGTGTTAAGTTAAGTTATGTGGTAGTACGTTAAGTTGTGTTCAGCGAAGTTAAGTAAAGTTAAGTTAAATTAAGTGGAGTTATGTTGAGTTAAGTTAAGCTAAGTTACGTTATGTTACGTTACGTTAAGTTCTGTCAAGTTAAATTAATTTCAGTTTATGTTAAGTTAAGTTAAATTAGGTTAAGTTAAATTAAATTAAGTTTGATTTGAGCTACGTTAAGTTTAGGTAAGTTAAGTAAAGTTAAGTTAAATTAAATTCAGTATGAGTTAAGTTAAGTTACGCTAAGTTGTGTTAAGTTAAATTGAATAAAGGTAAGTTTGAGTTGAGTTACGTTAAGTTTAGGTAAGTTAAGTAAAGTTAAGTTAAATTAAATTCAGTATGAGTTAATTTAAGTTGTGTTAAGTTAAATTTATTTAAGTTTGACTTAAGTTAAATTACATTAAGTTGAATTGGGTTAAGGTAAGTAACGTAAAGCTGCGTGATGATAATTTAGGTTTGAGTTACGTTTAGTTTGAGTTAAGTATTTGTTAATTGTAGTTGTTGCAGCAAAAAGTGCTGGAAGATTCTATTTTAAAAGTAAAGTTAAGTTAAGTTACGTTAAGTTAAATAAAGTTGAGTTAAGTAAAGTAAAGTAAAGTTAAATTGTGTTAAGTTTTAGTTAAGTTAAGTTACGTTAAGTTGAGTTACGTTACGTTACGTTAAGTTAAGTTAAGTTTCAGAAAGTTAAAAGTAAAATTAACTTGTGCTGTGTTAGATGAAGTTAAGTTAAGTTATGTTAAGTAGAGTTTTGTTAAGTTACGTTAAGTTGCGTTGTGTTAAGTTAAGTATGAGTTAAGTTAAGTTAAATTAAGTTAAGTTTGATTTAAGTATGTGTTAATTGTAGTTATTGCAGGCGTAAAAGTGCTGTAAGCTTCTGTTTGAAATTTTTTTTAGTATTTTATTGTTGTTTATTTGTGGTTGTTGTTGCTGGTTGCAAAAAGAAGAAATGGGAAAATGAAAAATACAATTGCACTTACAAGAGGCCGTCCCCAATACCATGATTTGACACGTTGTGTTAAACCACCCAAATGTGAACGTAGTCCATCTAAGTAGCCACCCTGAAAATGCACAATGAACAAACGAGAAAAAAAGAAAAAAACAAACACACATATTTTTTTTTTGATTGATTGGTTGGTTGATTGAATTGATTTCGTTTTTGATAGTTTTAAGCGTTTTCAATTTCGTTACAGTTGATTTCAGTTCAATTTGAGTTGCGAATTTTTTAAAATTTTCGATTTTTTTTTCGAATTTATTTGTTACGAAAAATTTCATTTCGTGCGAATTGTTAGTGGGAAAACAAAAGTTAAGTTATGAAAGAGGAAAGAAAGAAAATGCATAAGAATTAAAAAACGAAATACAACAAATTGAGAGATTTAAGGATTTCTAGAAGATTTTTTCTAATATATATTTTTTTTCTAATTTTAATTTTGAAAATTTAATTTTTTGAATTATTTTTTTTTTTAATTTTAGTTTTTTTTTAATTAATTTTTTTTTTAATTTTCTTAATTAAATAAATTTTTTATATTTTTAAATTTTATTAATTAAATTATTTTTTAATGTTTTCAATTATTTTTTTTTTTTTGATGTTTTAAGTTGAAATTATTTCTCTTATTTTTTTCTAAATTTTTTTCTTAATTTTTTTCTAATTTTTTTCTTAATTTTTTTCTTAATTTTTTTTTAAATTTTTTTTTCTAATTTTTTCTAATTTTTTTCTTAATTTCTTTTTCTATTTTTTTATACTTGGTTTCTATTCATAAACTACCATAAGTTTTTGCCATTACTTCATACCAATAAATAACACACTAAAATACAGACTAAGTACTTTATAGTGTCTAGACAAGTAGGTAAATAGTAGTATAGACAATAGTGAGAGCAATAGTAAGAGTCACAGTTTCATTTATGATTCATAATTATTTATAAGTTAATATATATATATATAGCGAAGATATAGTAAATAGCGGGTACAGAGTTATAGAGTAGTTATAGACACGAAACTACTTGGAAAGTTTGTGAACGAGTTGATGTAGGCTTACAGTGAGCTGAGTAACAACATCTATCAAAAGAAACGACCTAAATTGGTAACTGGTAAATCGATAACAACAACCTGATTAACACTAGCCATTTTCATTATACTTTTAACGACTATATATATGTATGTATGTATGTATTGTACATTGGCAGCTATGCCTGTATATATATGGTTGGGGTTATATATATATGTGTTTCTGTGTATATATATACGATTGTGTGTATATATGTACGATTGTACTACATGTATGTATGTATAGATTTATAAACTAACACACTTATAAGTTATAAATCGTCAGCTAAAATGCAAAACAGCGACATCAGCAAAACGCTGTCAGATATTTTAACCAATATATAACGATTTTATAACCAAAATTCTTATTTCGTTTCAATATCAGTGTTTGATAACCAATATTTAACCATTTTATAACCAAAACTCAAATTCAATATGAGTGTATGATAACCATTTTATAACCGATATACTCAAATTTTGTTTAATATTAGTGTATGATAACCAATACATAACCAATATCTAACCATTTTATAACCAAAACTTATTTACTTTGCATTTTAGCTGACGAAATACTCATTTAAAACAACAACAGCTGCTAACTAAATATATTTTTATCAATTTTTATGTATATGTATGTACATTGCTAACTAATAATGGTAAGTCGCTGAACTAATTATGCGCACTAACCGTTATAATACTGATAAGTATACCTTTACTATGCGCGCTAACCGTTATAATACGGCTAAGACTACTTCATAAATTCATAAAAGTAAAAATGTAACCGAAAATACATGTTTACATACAACACTGGGTATCTAAAGCCTAGCTAACGCATACTAACTGCACTGCACTAGCACTGTTACTGCTTGATTTTTGTACTTCTAAACTAAAACTTTCGTAACTCGACACGCTCCACTAAAACACTAAACATATGACTTGATCATGTGGCTTGCGCCGTGTGTACTTTGTTTGATAAATGGTTCAGGTGCGTTGTTGTGTGTTTTTCTGTTTCGGTTATGACACATTTTCACTCACTGAGCAAAGCATTTTACTATAATGCATTTGCATTGATCCCTGCTTTGCCTATGAAAACACCAATTTTTTCAAAAAGTCCAGCAGCCTATGCATACATGTTTTTGTTGTTTTTTTTCTGGTGTGTTTCATTGCCTTTTCGTTAGTATTATTTAGTTGTTATAGTTGAGTTAAAATAGGCATAGAACTTAGAGCGTAGGAAGCGGGATGGACTAAGCTATGTGGACAAACTTACCTGTTCCTGTGTGAGGCAGCGTATTGGCAAGCGTGTACAGCCGCGGGTTGCAGTTTATTTGAAAAAAGAGAAGAAAACGAAATTAAGTTATTGATAACTAACTTTTCAGTTATTTTTTAGGTTAGGACTTGTGGTAGGTACTAGGTAAAATGTTGATATATTAGGTTTTATGAATAATTTCTGTTTAATATAAATATGTATATGTGACCTGGTCTACGAAAAGGGGGCTTAGGTGTCAAAAAATCAATTTTTATTTTTTTTTTTATTTTATTTTATTTTTTTTTTTTTTTTTTTGATACCAAGCCCCCTTTCCGTAGACCAGGTCACATATGTAAAAATAGACATTAAAATATATAATGTTAAATATATTATATAAAATATCTAATATTAAAATCTATATACTTCATAACGAATTAACCCCAAAACTATGCTACAGCACAGGCATGCAACTTTATGTATACGTAACTCAAATTAAGTTTTCACAACACGTAAAAAAGCGGAAAAAATATACAAAATTGAAGCTTGAAGAAAAGTTAATTTCAGCTGCACTGAAGTCAAAATACCCTTCACACGTGCATTTATTATGGCATAAAAAGGTATAAAAAGATCTTTATATTGATTTTAAGCGTTCAGTTTCTATGACAGCTATCTGTTACAGTGGTTCGATCTTAACAATTTTTTCTCATATTGCAGCGAAGTCTTGCGCAATAATCCATGTCGAATTTCATGAAAGTATTTTGTCAAAGGAAAAATTTTCCCATACAAAGACTTGAGTTTAATTGTTTAGTTTGTAAGTTGGTTATGATCATCAAAAACTAATCGTTTATGAAAAAAATGTTCGAATTTAAAAGTTTTGAACTCGAAATAAATAGAGAGATACCCGGAAATCCTTCCTACAGCTCATTTCAACAGCCCCACTTGGGAAAAAGCATCACTTTGACGATTTTCTCCTCAAAAACCGGCGATTTGGAACACATTTTTATTTTTCTAAATTTCTGGGTGAGCCCAAATTTATTTTTTCTTTAATAAAAATATGCCCCATGCGATTCTGCAAATTTCTGCATTTTTATTTTTTCTCTACGACCAGTAGTTTAGAAGTTATAAGCATTTTTGTATTCGCTTGTATTCGGCGGCTGCTTGCTGCATGCTCCTGGTCGCCTGGTAGAAATCTGAGATTTTGACACCAAATTGAATGCAATTTTTCTGCAGCGGCGGCGAATGGACCAAGAATTTGCGTGGTGTGTTGCATACGCAAAGGGGCGAAATGCGGAACACGGATGCGGGCATATACAGTGCCCGGAAATGGGAAGTGGTTCAAGACCGGAAATGAAATAATGGAACCTTACTTCCGGCCAGACAACTAAACCGGAAGTCACAAACCGGAAACGGATGAAACCGACCGGAAACAGAGTTAAATTATTTCCGGTTCAAAAGTGAAACGGAGGAGTCAAGCCGGAAACGGTCTTAACTGGATATTGCGATAACGGTACTCTGCTTCCGTCGCCGGAAGTTAAAAGGAAACGGATGTTAATTGACGATACCATGCTTCCGGTTAGAACATCCATCCGGAAGTTGAAACCGGAAATGAAACTCCACTTCCGTTTCCCAACTTCCGGTTGGATTTCCAGACCGGAAGAAGGGTGCCGTTATTTCGCTTCCATTCTAGGACCACTTCTAATTTCCGGGCATCGCATATGGCCGCTTCCGGGTTCCGAATTTCGCCCCTTCGCATATGCATCACTCCACGCAAATTTTTGGTCCATCCGCCGCCGCTGCAGAAAAATTGTATTCAATTTGGTGTCAAAATCTCAGATTTCTACCAGGCGACCAGGAGCATGCAGCAAGCAGCCGCCGAGTCCACCGAATACAAAAATGCGTATAACTTCTAAACTACTGGTCGTAGAGAAAAATAAAAATGCAGAAATTTGCAGAATCGCATGGGGCATATTTTTATTCAAGAAAAATTAATTTGGACTTCACCCAGAAATTTAGAAAAATAAAAATGTGTTTTAAATCGCCGGTTTTTAAAGAAATTAAGCTTTAAATGCCTTAACATTTTGATTACATTATTTAGTTGAGGCACTCCGACTTTTGCTTTCCCCTACTATAAAAAAAGACTTAGCTCGTTACGCTGATCACTTCCATACATACGTACATATATACTCTTTAGGGTCTTCGTCGCTTCGTGGCAAACTTAACATACGCTGTTAAGTAAATAAAAAATGTTAGCAGAATTCGAGGACAGCAGTCTGTTATGATCAATATGTCCTCAGACGAAATTAGTATTATGTACACATGTTCCTTCAATACTTACACATACACATACATATGTATGTGCAACTTAACTTCTGTATTTGTAGTATTGTGTTCAAAATTATAAAAGATTAAAGTTTAACACAACGTGATTTTATTATCTCTGAGACAGAGATTGTTAAAGGAACAATAAAGAATTTTCTTCTTGTTATTATTTACAAATAAATTAAATATTTATTAATAATATCTGCCATAAATCTGCATTAAAAACCTCACCCTGTGAAGTCTTCATACTAGCTGCCTAAAAGTAGGCTTACTTTACACGCCGCCTATGAAAAGGCTGCCTTGATTATACGCCGCCTAAAAGCATGCATACATAAATTGCCATGAGTTTAAGTTGTATTCGCGCTATTGAACGGCGCGCACTTGCGCTCCAACAGCGCCATGAACTTGAACTCCGCAGCGAAGTGGGGCGCCTACAAAATGTGTGAATAATGTTCGTGGAAGTTGCAGAAACCTTCAAGCATGTAACAAATAAATTCCAATTATCGATTATTTCTGAAACGCGGCGAGCCATTATACTTGGCAACCAACAGACGCGCTGTCACAACTTTGAACACGCGAGACATTACTCATGTGCCGTCGAGGGTTAAGGCTGCAAGCGCAACGAAGCAGCAATCAAAACAAAAACCGCTGAATGCAAAGGCAAGCCAAGCAGCCAGACACTTAACAGAACAATAAAGTGGCAACTTACGCGACGTTTGCTTGGCAAAGGGAAGCAGCGGCGGCGAATGACGAAAGTAAAGCAGAAGCAGGCGGCAAGCAGCCGACGAGGCAGACAGCCAGACGGGCAATGAAAAGGCCAAGCAAGCAGTCAAACCGGCGGCCAAGCGCCAACTACGCAGACAGGCAGATAGACGGACAAGCAGTCAGTTAGTCTGTTAGTAAGGCAGACAGTTAACGACTGAAGGCAAAGCGAGTGTAAATGAGCATAAGCGCATGCGTGTGTGTGTGTAATGAGAAATGTGCTGCAGCAGTGGGGCGCAACTCGGTAAGCGGAGTTTCAGTGGCATAAAAAATGAGGCAAATCGAAATGCCGCCGGCGCAAGGCAAAGAAGGATATGGGTAAGCTGTTGTTGTTGTTGTTTTCTAGACACATATGCGGACATGTGAGTGTGCTCACACGCAATGCATATTTTCAGCAGCACAAACACACACACACAGACAGCCTCGGACATACAGACATGTGAGGCTCTGAAGCTGCGCAAATCTGCTGCTTGCTAAATCTCGCATACAAACAGACATGTGTGTTTTTTTTTTTTTTTTTTTTTTTTTTTGTGTCGGAGGGGGAATCTTCCAGAAGATACTGCCTTAGACGGACAGCATGTACGATTCATATTGCCCGCTAAAGATACACCTCTTTCGGGATCACGCCCAGTTAGTATTATCTAACTTTACTGGACTTGCGTAGCAGTACGCCTACGTACTAAACCCTTAACTCCGGCTGCGTTAGCTTGTATTTGGCCCTGCGGGACCGCCGTTAGGTATTACTTCGCAGGACCAAGCTGGGCAAGAATGCCTCTTCAAAAACTCCTTTCGTAGTTATTCAGCTGCTCTCAGGCTTCTTCGCTGTCGTTCTCTTATCCTGAGTTCATGGATCGCTATTGCGGCCCACTCTTTCATTTTTGCCCATACCACCTTCGATTGCAGCATGTGGCTTATAATGTTGTCAGGCGTCATCCTTTGATTTGTTATTCCTTCGATGGTAGTTCTCTCCATTACGTATCTCGAGCAGAAGAAGAAGATATGCTCGGCGTTTTCGTTGGCACTGCTGCAGAACGAACATTTTGTGTCATCATCGTGGCCGAATCTGTACAGGTATTCCCTGAAACAGCCATGGCCTGTCAAGAATTGCGTGAGATAAAAGTCTGTCTCCCCATGTTGTCTCTCAATCCAAGCTGATACGTTTTTAATGAGCCTGTGCGTCCATCTTCCTTTTTCTGCCGCGTTCCATTGTCTTTGCCACTCTTCGAGGCTAACCTGTCTCTCCTTTTTTCGCTCTTCAGCTGTTAAACGCCTATTCATTTCTTTAGACTTTAGGTATGCTCTACATAGCTCTGAGGCCATTAGGTCCGGAGGCATAAGACCAGATATGATACCGGCCGCTTCATGTGAGACCGTTCTGAATGCACAGGCCACTCTGATGGCGCATAGCCTGGTCACTGCTTTTGCCTTATTGGCATTTGTTTTTTGGCGCAGTGCTTTTTCCCATATAGGGGCCGCATACATCAGTGTTGACTGACTCACTTTAGCTAGTAGGGCTCTCCTACTTTGACTAGGGCCACCAGTGTTAGCCATAATTCTTGACAGGGCCGCTGTAACAGTAGCTGCCTTGCTACAGGCCTTTTCAACATGTGCTTTGAAATTCAATCTCGCGTCAATCATAACGCCAAGGTATCTCAGAGAGTTTTGCGTTGTAACGTTGTATCCATCGATATTTAAGGTGACCGTTTCTAATTTTTTCCTGCTCGTGATAAGCACCGCTTCCGTCTTTTCTCCAGCCAGCTGCAACTTAGTTTCCGTGAGCCAGTCCTTAATTTTAGCTGTGGTCGCATTACAGGAGTTTTGTATTTGAGAGAGCTCTTTCGCAACTATCGTCACAGCAATGTCGTCCGCATAGCCAATTATTTGAGTCTCTTTTGGCAGCGGTAGGCGTAGCACCCCGTCGTATAGCACATTCCAGAGTAACGGACCCAATACGGAGCCCTGCGGTACTCCACCTGTCACCACGTACCTTTTTGGGCCGGCATCGGTGTCGTACAGTAACAGTCTATCAGACAGATAGCTACTGATTATCCTTAGTAGATATCCCGGAGTGTTCCTTGCCTCTAAAGCCCTAATTATATGTGGCCAGGATGCAGAATTAAAAGCATTTTTGACGTCAAGTGTGACAACTGCACAATACTTTTTATCGCCATGCATCCACCTGGTTCCCTCTATGGCCTTGGCCGCGATGTCCGTCAATTTCCCGACTGCGTCCATAGTGGATCGATGTCTTCGGAAACCAAATTGGTTTTCAGACAAGCCAGGCAGCTCTCCTTCTAGGTGACGTTCTAGACGTTTACAGATTAACTTCTCCAATATTTTGGCCATCGTGTCGATCATACAAAGTGGTCTATACGCACTCGGCTCGCCCGCCGGTTTGTTTGGTTTCTGAAGGAGAACCAGGCGCTGCTTCTTCCATACTCTTGGGAAGACGCCTTCGTTTAGACACCTAGAAAAAATTTCCGCGAAGGCCTTCTTGTTGCGTTTAACCGCAATCTTAAGCGCCTTATTTGGGATGCCATCAAGTCCTGGCGCCTTTGTATTACCGAATCTTTCTGCCACTTGTACTATCTCCTCCTCGTCGATTGTCAAAGTTTCGACCGTTGGTGGTATTCTTCTGCTCGTATGCTGCTCTTGCGATGGGAAGAGCGTTTTCACCACTTTCTCCAGCAGTGTAGCACAGGTTGGTGCTTGGTTTTTACCCCCCTTGACCTTTGCCATTACTATTTTATAGGCATCTCCCCATGGATTTTCATCTACCTTCTCGCATAGTTCTTTAAAGCTTGCGGTCTTACTTCTTTTAATAGCCTTTTTAAACTCATTTCGTTTTCTTTTAAAATATTCTCGCAGCCTCGTTTGTTCTGGCGTACCTAAGCTTCTTTGGGAGAGGCGTCTCGCTCTATGACATTCGCTTCTTAGTGCGCTAATCTCCTCGTTCCACCAGTATGCGGACCTTTGGGGTGCGTTTTGCCTTTTTCTACACATAGCCGCGTCGCAGGCTTTACTTATGTGACTTACCAGCATTTCAGCTTGTCGGTCTAAGTCGGTTGAGCTACCCATTTTTTCATCCAGCATGAGGTCGAAGATGCTCTCATCTAGGGTTTCCACCTTCCATCCTTTTTTCCGTGGCTTTTTTAGACTGCCTTGGTTTCGCGGCTTCTTGCCGATTTCAAGCATAATGGCAAGATGATCACTATGTGTGTAGAAGTCACACACTTTCCAATGTGCAGATCGAGCCAGTGAGTTGCTGGCGAACGTGATGTCTATAATCGATCCGCGGCCATTTTTCTCGAAGGTATTTCTGCCTCCCGTGTTAAGCAGTACAGCATCTAGTAAGGCGAACGTTTTGAGCAAAGCATTACCCCGCTGGTTTGTCTTGCTACTACCCCATTCGATTGCCCAAGCGTTAAAGTCGCCTGCTATCACATTTGGTGCAGTAGTAAGGGCGTCCTGAACTAATTCATCGAGGATCTGTTCATAAACACCTTGTAGTATACTCGGAGGGAGGTAACAACTGTAAAAATAGATTCCGCCTATTTTCGCTCGCGTATAATATGATTTCCCCAAGAGCGGCTTGTCTTGGAATGCGTTTTCCCCACAGGCCCATATGGCGGCTTTGCTCTCTTTATCGGAAATCCAGGTACCAGCACTTATGTTTTTATACTGCTCACAGACTATCGCCACATCTATCTTCTTCTCGTAGATTGTCTGTTTCAGTAACTCTTGGGCCGCTTCGCAATGATTTAGGTTGATTTGTACGACCCTCATTTCGCCTTTTTACATGCCGCTTGGTAGAGGGGACATTTCCAACTTCCCATTCGGTGATCCGTATCCTTTTTTCCGTTTGATTTGCATGACGCACAAAATGGTTTTTTGACGCATTCTTTTGCGAAGTGCCCCGTTTCACCACATTTTGCACAACACTTGCTTCTGTCATCCTCGCTGGTACATGCCCTCGCCAGATGCCCATATTCCAGGCATCTGAAGCACTTCCTAAGGTTCGGTTTCTCCCTTATTCTGCATATAACCCATCCTATTTTGATTTTGCGTGCATCAATTAGTTTTCTTGCGTCCGATGCTGGAATGCTGATCACCGCCGTCTGCGTACCCGCGTATGCCTGTCTCATACTTTTAATTGAGCTTTCCCTGAAGGAGCTTAGCTCATTAATTTGTATTTGGATTGCATTCACGATGTCTTCTTTTGTTGTTACCTCATCTAGGTCGCGGATCTCTACAGATACTTCATGAGTTAAGGCTCTTATCTGTGCCTGGTCGCCTAGCACCTTACATATTTCCCTTTCGTATGTACTCGTGTTTGTCATTTGCGCCTGCTTCATTTCCAGAAGTATCTCGCCTTTTGCCGTCTTTCTGATGCGCGACACGTCCTCCCCAAGTTCTTTGAGGGTATCCTCCTTCTTGACAGCCCTGAGTATGTCGCTGTACGTCATGCTTCCAGAGCGTGAAATTATGATTGCGTCCGGTCTCGGACGTGGGACATGAGTGGCCTTCTTCTTCATGTTTGGCGTTTTTCGCTTCACCTGAATCCAATCGTTTTCTTTTTCCTCTTTCTTTCCTTTTGTAGGAATGTCGCCTTCATTCCTTTTGTTAGCAATAGGCCTCTTTTGCATTTCTTCTTGAATTGCTTTTTTCTTTGGTGGAGTCTTGCGCGCTGGCTGCTCATCCTCGCGTGGCCTTTTCGGTGTTGAATCCACTCCTACGTGTCTTAAAAGGACATTTCGTTTGGCTGCTTTGATTGTATTGTTATACTCGCTTTGGGCGCGTTCGTGGAGCTTCGTCACAGAGGTTAACAGATCACGTATCTGGTTGTTGATCGTTCGTTGAGGCGGTTTTATTGCCTCAGTTAGCCTATTGATCATATCTCCCAGCTCAGACATGATATCTCCTCTTGGTTGCGTGAATTCCTCTCGCGGCGTGCTGTCTTCCAGCGCTGGTGGTGACGATCTCGCTCTTTCAGGCCTTTCCACGGTGAGCCCCTGTTTCGGTGATCGCATCAGTCTTGGCGCACGTCTAAAGGGGTCAGCCTCGGCGCAAGGACCACTCAAGGTCGGCGTTCTTCTGGACGGTTGCGATTCTGCGATCCTACTGCCAGGGCTTTGTGTGCCGTTGCTCGATAAGCAGTCATGTACACTGCTACTATTACATTTGTTTTCTTTTCTCAGATAATTCTCCATATGTTAAATTTTTACAGCGCATCGTGTGTAGGGGGGCGGGCCGAAATAGACAGGAACGGGTGTACCCTCGGAGACCATGCTCCTACCCCAGTTCCCTGAGGCCTGTCCTTCGCTTTACCAGTCCCGGAAAACACGGACGGACCGGCGCTCGCCCGGGGCAACGCAGGCTACTACTCCTGCGCCCAATGCACACTCCCTGACCAGGGACCGAAGTGGCTGTTTACTGATACACCACGCGGCTAACACCTCGGCAGAGCAAGCTCACATCACCCTTTGCATCGCACCAGCGGAGACATCGCTGTCAGGATATCCAGGGACTCCCAGTGCGCCGCGCTGTGTATCGGTCAAGTTATAAAATCAGCCGCACCTAACATGGTGAACAGACGCTGACCAGGAAGCCGCCCATTATGGGTCCGTCGCGCCTGGATTTTTTTTTTTTACACAACATGCCCTTGCATGTTGCGGGGGACACATACTTCAAAGGGGCGGTGTCGGTTCGCCCACTGTCACAGGAGTTTCAACGGTCTTGCTGGTTTTTATACCGCAACCTCCACTCCCGCCGCTTCTCGTCGGGGATTGCTTATTCGTTTAAACTTATTTCGCAACTAACCTGCTACTACAGGCCGTCCGGCTATCCGCGACCTGCCGACCCCCCCGGTCGCTTAAAGCTCAGCGACGGTGACTATTCCCACTGGAAATTTAAAGTCCCACCGGGTGTGTGGCTGTGTGTCAGTGTGTGTGTGACGTGTTTGGAGATTGCGTAAAACGATGCGTCGTGTAGTCACTTATGCTTTACGAGCACTGTTATGCAGCAGCTGTTTTTGTTGTTGTTTTTATTTTTGTTGTTGTTATTGCCATTTTAATGTGCTGTAGCCGCGAAAAAAGTTCTGAATGCTTGCTGCCGTCGAGAGATCCACCGAGTAGACCATATTGCGACAGCCGTTGGCACTAAAAATCCACACAGATACACATACACACACATATACATATATATATACATACATATGTATATACAAAGGCAAATATGTGGCACATAGCTGAAGCTGCGCAGGCTCAGCACCTGGGCGGTGGGTTTTTTGCTGCCGCTGCCGCCATCACATTGTAGCAGCTGCTGCGGACGCTGTTTTGCCGCCAACTTTTTCCCAGGCTCATCAGTTCGGACCACTTTTTATTGCCGCAACGCGTAACGTTACGGATGCTGCGGCTGCTTTGTTTTGGCCAAACGGGCGTAAAGCGTAAATGAAGCTACAAAAAAATAGAAAAAATAAAAAATAAAAAAAATGAAAAAAATAAAAATGAAAAAAATAAAAATAAAAAAAAATGAAAAAAAAATAAAAATGAAAAAAATGAAAAAAATTAAAAAAATATAAAAAACAACCGAAAACAATAACAAAATCAGAGAACGAAAAGAACACTGCTTTTGTTATTATGTTGGAATTTTTTTTGTTTTCGCTTGCCATTTATCCTTCGAGGCGTTTTAGAAATTTCGCGCATGCAGTTTCGCTACGCTGTTGTTTTGTTGTGTTGTTGGCATTATTGTGTGGTTTCATAGCTCTACTATAGGTGTATACCTTGGCTTGGTGTTGTTGCAGTGCCACCGTGGCTGCTAAGCCCAGGCACATCCGGTTGTGTCCAAGCAGCTGGATTAACGACCACGTCTACGGTGTCCATTATTTATGCAACCAGTTGTTATGCAGTAGGATTAAATTACTTAGACTATACTGCATTTGTTGTTGTTGCTTTAGATAATAAGTAAACGCCACTCAATTTTTAGCTGCTACAGCTTACAGCGCGTTGTAAGTGCGCTAACTGAGGCGAAAAGGAAAGCATAAATGTATAGATTTGCATTCCAGTTCCTTCAGCGTAGAGTCTAGCCAAAATACAGCGCTAATTAGTCAGCTAGGGCTTGGTGTTATGGCACAAAAGTGTGTAGGCGGACGTTTCCGCTGGCTTTAGGTTAGATTAAGTTATACAGGGCGGCAGCCACGTCATACATGAACCGACTGGTTGTTATTGTTGTAGTTGTTGTTGCGGCAGAAAATATCCCAGATCTAATTTGGCGGTATGCTGCCTAGTTAACAGCCGTTGGCTGGATTAAGTCCGCCTGCGATCTGATTACGTAGATCCGACTGTCATGGGAACGGAGACCTACTGTTCCGGAGTAATGACAGTTCATCAGCTTAGTTTAATGTGAGCTGAAGTAAGATTCAACAACAACACTCTGACTCATGATCTTGACGACCTCGCATATCTTTGGCTTATCGGATGACACTTTTGAACCTGTCATTAGGTCAATGACCGTCCTTCACGTTGTCCGTAAGAGCTCTGGCTCATGATCTTGATGATCCCGCATAGTCTTGGCTTATCGGATGCCAGTTTTGAAGCAGTCATTAGGCCAATGACCGTTCTGCGTTCCTTTCGAGACTGTATAAGTACAAAGCATACTTTTTTCTACGGGGATCTCACTGATGAACTAGGCGATACTGCATGTGCCTAAGGGTGCCCGCAGAGTGGACGCTTAAAGCCGAGCTGAGCGGAAATTCACGTGTTGCGTAAGTGGGAAAATGCGCTCGGCTCGGCTTTAAGCGCCCACTCTGCGGGCACCCTAAGGAATTCCATCTCAACCTGATCCGTATATCAGTCCTTTCGGAAATTTGATTGAATATGGTTTTAAGCGACTTACGTATTCCTGTGCCAGTTCAGTAGCCAGAAAGATGACATTTTTAAGAATATCAACATCCATTTCGTTTTCCGGAACTTCTTTCTGGCCGAGGACCCACTGTTTCAGCAGCCGGATGTTAACCTTGAGTTCTGGAAACCTGTATATATGCAGCAGTTTACCGGCAGCCACAACATCTACAGCCTCCCTGCTTCTAACGACATTCGCTAATGTAGTACGACGTGAGCTCAGCCGCTTTTCTGCCCACAAATACCTCCGTCTGGAAGATAGTGCAGTATACCGTCAGCTTGAAGGTTTGCCTGAAATCCAACTCCGAATAAAAGATTTTCTTGCCGCAAAGACTTCCGCCTGGAAGATACTGTAGTTTGAACGGTTGCCTGAGATACTGCAGTATACCGGCAGCTTGAAAGGTCGCCTGAGCTCCAGCTTCGAACAATAGATTACCGGCGCCCACTCCATTAGCAATTTTTGACTCGTCTGTGTAAACAATATAAGTACCGCGGGCCTGTCGCATGCTCCTACGCCTTTCACCCTCTGTTACCTCAAAAGCTTCTTTCACAAATAAAGCGTGAGGAAGTGTGGTCTATTTTAATCACCAACTCCCTGCTTAGCGAACTTTTACCGAAGTTCCTAGAAGAGAATCCAACTAACGCCGCCAATATAGCAGCTGATTTTGCAGCAGAGCTTTCCGCTACAATAACGATTGCTGGTAGGTTGAGTCACATTCATGGTGCAGTCGTTAGAGTGGTTCTTAGTGCTCCAGTTATGCAGAGATCAGCGAGTTGCTGTTTTAACGTTTTTCTGTATGAGATTTTTCAGTACAGACAGTAGCCCACCTTACCAAGGTAGCGTAAAACCGGATTGTCCTCACTACCCTTGCGTAACACTAAACCATGAGACCGTCCCCACGACAGTCGGGTCGATCCTTAATAAGCGGAATGAGCCCGGATTTTATATCTGGTCAAGAATTGTGAACTGGGCAGAATCATTCCGCTACACCTGCACCAACCACCAAAATATGAGGCCAGATGGTATGTCTCATGAGAGCACTAGTGTAAGCGAGTGCTTACAGCATCGGTAGGAGTTAATGCCAGCTTAAGCCAATAGAAGGTATTTTGTGGTTTTTAGACTTCATAAATCACTTTATTACGTACATATATCACTGCTGTTTCGCTAACTTCCGTCTAGCACATAAAATACAAGCTTCAAGTCGAGATCACAAGATGGCAACGGTCCGACTACTCCTTCGCTTTTCGAGCTTTTACGACCTAAAAAGTTCAAATAAGAAATTGTCCGCAAATTTTTATTGCAACTCGCGAAAATGTATACATTTTTGCTCATAACTGTTTTGAAATTGTAACACCACTTATCAGTTGTTATCAATCATTTTGCTTGTCGCGCAGTTCTTAACATATCAATTGCCGTCTTATCAGTTATTAGCAAATTGTTATAGACACAGTGGTGATATCATTCATGCCAAATTCTATTTGTTGCTAAATATTTGCAGTTGTTATTTTTAATTGCATTTGCTTTGTCAAGATAAGGTTAATATATTTGTGTGTCTTATGTTGATACCCTGTATGTGTTACATATTAAATTAGCCAACCGATTTAACCATGTCTGTTTATTCAACCGTATATACCTCAACTAGTCCCTCAGTTTTTAAGGTATCGAACTGAAATTTTGTATACATCCATTTTTCACTAAGAAGCTGCTCATTTGTCGAAACTGTCGATATCGGACTACTATAGCATATAGCTGCCATACAAACTGAACGATCAGAATTTAGTGCTTGTATGGAAAGCTTTTTCATTTGACGAGATATCTTTATAAAATTTTACATAGATTGTTGTTTCAGACAGAGGCACATTCTCTGCAGAAATTTTTCAAATCGGACTACTGTAGCATATAACTGACATACAAATTGACCTTTGAATCTGAAGGCCTTGTAAGAAAAAACTGTTTTATTTGACAAGATATCTTCACGAAATTTCATATGAGTTATTATCCAAAGCAGCTACATAATCTCCGCAGAAATTTTTCAGATCGGACTACTATAACATATAGCTGCCATACAAACTGATCGTTCAAAATCCAGTCCTTGTGAGAAAAACTTTTCCATTTGAGAAGATATCTTTACAAAATTTGGCATAAATTATTATTCATATGAGCTCTAAAATTTCCGCAGAAATCTTTCGGATCGGACTACTATAGCATATAGCTGCCATACAAACTGATCGTTCAAAATCGAAGTTCTTACATGAAAAACACTTTTCATTAGAAGAGATATCTTTACAAAATTTGGCATAAATTATTATTCATATGAGCTCTAAAATTTCCGCAGAAATTTTTCAGATCGGACTACTATAACATATAGCTGCCATACAAACTGATCGTTCAAAATCCAGTCCTTACAAAAAAACTTTTTCATTAGAAGAGATATCTTTACAAAATTTGGCATAAATTATTATTCATATGAGCTCTAAAATTTCCGCAGAAATCTTTCGGATCGGACTACTATAACATATAGCTGCCATACAAACTGATCGTTCAAAATCCAGTCCTTGTAGGAAAAACTTTTTCATTAGAAGAGATATCTTTACAAAATTTGGCATAAATTATTATTCATATGAGCTCTAAAATTTCCGCAGAAATCTTTCGGATCGGACTACTATAGCATATAGCTGCCATACAAACTGATCTTTCACACTCAAGTTCTTGTATGGAAAACAATTTTATTTGGTAAAATATCTTCACAAAATTACATAAAATTTTTTCGAATAGCTCTACAATCTACGTAAAAATTGTTCAGATCGGACTACTATAGCATATAGCTGCCATACAAACTGATCGTTCAAAATCCAGTCCTTGTAAGAAAAACTTTTTCATTTGAGAAGATATCTTTACAAAATTTGACATAAACTATTATCCAAAGCAACTCTGCAATCACCGCAGAAATTGTTCAGATCGGACCAGTCTAGCATATGGCTGCTGTCGAAACTGGCAAATATATCAATATTCACATGTATGTTTGTTTGCCTGCCTGCTGTGTAATAACAGAACACGCAATGTTATGTTTTGGCATTATTTATGTCATAACTCTCCATATTCGTATGCACACCATAAAATAAATAAACCACACCTTCGATTAGCCAATGCTTGACTAAAGGTAAACACCTCTAAAGAGCTAATATTGAGTTCTAAAACCGTTAGACGGTATTCTTTGCTTGTCACTTCGTTAATTTACACATGACACATATCTTCGTACCGTATATACACACACATACATATGCATTAGTCGCTGCAATGTTGTTTACATCTGCCGCCGCTTACGGTAATTTCCATGGCATCACCAACTGCGTGCAGTCCACGACCATTTTCACTGCGCCGACTGACCAGCAGACAATCTCGTTATACCCGTTTAAGCTATTTACTCCATTTACTGGTGGCTACCTTTTTGTCCAGCGACAATGCAGTGAAGATCAAAGGTTTATTTGCTATTTGTTGTATTATCCCGATTTGTCCATTACTCTCTGCCATTTTCCGAATTGCAGACACAAATCGACTTTCGCAAAGGCAAAATGTTCTTATGAAAGCAGCTGCTTTCTTTGCAATCAATACTTGTTGTTGTTGTTGTTGTAGTTGTTGTTGCAGCTGCCGCTTTGCTCACTTGTTGTTGTTGAAATAGCATAAAAGCTGCAGCTTTTACGTGCAATTTCCTGTGTGCCCTTTGCCTTACTCTGTGCCCTGCCGGCGTTGGTTGTTGTCATTTGTTGCTGTTGTTGTTGTTGCTAACGCTTGGCTTCTGCAGTGCTTGGCATTGTTCGAGAACAAAGCAAATACTCAATAGCGACAGCAAAGTCCACGGTCAACGTTGCGGCCAACTGCAGTCACCAGCAGCTGTCGCTGAGCATCCAAGGCGGCTTTGAAAAGCCGGAAATGAGCTCTACTCAATGGCCAGCTAAGCATTTAGTTAGTTAACGCTTTTGTGCATTATATGCTGCAAAGTGAGTAAAATCAATTTCTGTTTACAATTTTGAATATTATTTTCGTCACGGCTGCTTCTTGTAGTCTTGGATATCAAGCCTTTTATAAAATTGTCGATCCCTGCAGTCAGAGGAACACTTAGCTCCTTTGCATAACTAAGCTTGGAAGATACGTCTTTTAAACTAGGTATATATAAATGCATGGGATTGAGACTCAACTCATTTTAAGCTATTAAGACAGCCTCCGATAGTCTCGGATATTGGAGTCAGAGGAGATGAGCTCCTAACTAGTTTGTATAACTAAACTTGAAAATATGACACCTAAGGAGGTAGATATGAAAAAATATGGATTGGGACTCAACTAATGGCCTCCGGTAGCCTCGGATATGAAGCCGTTTATTAAATTGAGCGGAACCTTGTCGAAACCAGGACTGAGTGGAGCTCTAACTCGTTTGAATACTGAAACTTTGAAGATTAAGTCTTCGCATCTACGAGGTAAACTCAGCTAACCTCTTCATAGCTTCCTATAGTCTTTTATTGAATTGAGCAGAATCTGGTGGATCTCTGGGCCAAGTGGTGTTCTTAACTCGTTTGTATGCTGAAACCTTGAAGATGCAACGCTGTGACGTTGTAACGAGTTATATATTATTAAATAAAGATTGGAACTCAACTCAGCTAACCTCTTCAAAGCCTCCTTTAATCTTAGATATGAAGTCTTTTATTGAATTAAGCGGAATCTTGTCGATCTCCGGAGTCAGAGGAATCTCTATCTCGTTTGTATAATCGAACAGTGACGATATAACGTTGGGGCTCAACTTAGCTATCCTCTTCATAGCATCTCATAGTCTTGGATTTGAAGTAATTTATTAAATTAAGCGAAATCTTGTCGATCCCTCGAGTCAGAAGAGCCCCAAACTCGTTAATTATACCCGAGCAATGAGGATGGGACATTTTAACGAGGTAGGTATGATAAAATAATGATTAGGGTTCAACTCATCTAGCCTGCTCATTGCTTCTTAGAGTCTGGATATGAAGACTTTTATGGGATTGAACGGAATCTTGACGATCTCTAGATCAGTGGAGCCCTTGTATATCCTAACATTGATGATGTGACGTTTTAACGAGGTAGTTATGATAAAAAAGAATTGGGACACCATTGGATATGAAGTCTTTTATCGAATGCAGCGACATCTCGTCGATCTTTGGAGTCAGTGAAGTCCTTAACTCGATTGTATAAGACTAAGGCTTGAGGATGTGACGCTTCAATGAGGTATATATGATAAAACAAAATAGGGATTGGGGCTCAACTCATCTAACCTTAATGTAATGAGTTCGTATGACCCTTAACACTTTCCTGTAATTTCTCATTTTCAGCTCCCTCTCTCTCTCTCTCTTTCTGCTTACAGTAGCGCACAAACTGTAACAGATATTGCATATGTTAACCTGAAAGAGCGCAGAACTCTGGCGCTGATGTCAACAAAGCCAATAAATGCACGGCCGAGCTTGCTCAACAGCGCCAATCCATAGCATGGATCACACGAAAGCGCTCAAAAGTAGTGCAGACAGCGCAGCGCCTACGTTGGACTTCGCTCTTTCCACAGATCTGCTAAGCCGCTGAGCGCCATGCTTTACAGCTGTGTGACACTGCCTGAATGCCGCCTTGCCCGCTGGCGCGTCTGCACAGCTGTGCCTGCGACCAGCGCACCGTTTATGGATGTGAAAGATACATGAAACCCAATTTTTTGTTAAAGCTTCAACTTTGGCGCTGATTTCGGTGTTTGCTTGCTTGGTTTTTGGCTAGCATTACGAACGTTGTTGTTGTTGTTGCCACCACACACACACACACACAACGCGCGATTTGATTTTTACTTATTTATTGTCCCACTGTGACCGAAGCGAATGCGAAACCACATGTGAAAACCAAAGCAAAAACAATAAAATTTACAACAACAGCAAACACTCCACATACGTTGGTGCCAAGCAGTGGCGGCTCTTTGGCGCTGCTCGCCTTTGTCGCCGCGGCAGCTGTGCGCTTGGCTTCGCACTGTTGGGCTATGCTTGGCTTTGTGCTTTCAAGGCAGCCACACAGCCGACTGGCCATCAGTCGTTCGGTGTTGATTACCGTGTGCGGTACGTTGTCTACTCCAACTTCCCAACCAGTTGACGAATCGTGTTTTGGCTTTCGAAGCGCAACGAGTGCTGTTCACTTGTGACTGCGAGGCAAATTAACGTATTAAAAAGAAAAATAAAAGTTTAGCAAGAAGTAAATCCGTTTGGAAATTGGAAATCGCTGTTGCTGCCACAACAACGTCGTTGTGGAATTGATAACAGTGCAATAGAAATCGCAGCAACACATAAATCGCCAACCATTAACGCATACGACGTCAACGCGCCGCATTGTTTTTTGTTGTTGCTGGCGTCTACATCGCGTTAAATCAATCAACAGGTGGGTTGCTATTGCAAAATACAGACGTACTCATATATAACGTTGCACGTATGTGCACAAGCTGGCCTGCGCGCTGTACGTGCTAGTGTTGCTTAGCTGTTGTTGTTGTTTTGGCAATATTGCGTGCAATTTACGTGGGAAACGCAAAGTTTGGCGAAACTTCCGGCTAAGGCAATCGATGGCGTTTGCTTTGTTAGCTGGCTTATCGCTTTTATTTCGACCACTAACGTGCCATACGTGTTGATTTATGAGGCGAGCGCTTTTCAGCGCTTTTGTTGCTGGTGCGCGTATCGCTCGTTTGCACTTTGGCACTGCCTTTGTTGGCCAGACCAAACGTATGTGCAACGTCTCGACTACCTTTTTTGGCTACGAAACTGAAACAGCCAGCCGTCCCGCAATAGAGGAAGCGAAATGTATGTGGCAACACTGGAGCAACACGCGCGGCTGCGGAAACCAACACACAACAAACAATAAACCACGAATTTTGTGCCAACCGTGTTTTGGTTTTATTTTAGTTTTGTTTTGCTTGCTGCAGCTTTTACACATGTGAGCGTTTTCAAATAAGTTCGTATCATTTCTGAGAAATTAATTGCTCCAGACATCAACGAGAACTTTCAAGCAGTCATTGGCTTCAAAAAGTAACATAGCAGTTAATTATAAAGACGAGTGATTTTTATAAGTGTGTTATGTGTGTGTTTAGAGTGGCTACCGCACAGTGTGTAGAAATGCAAATTTAAACTACAAAACCCTTCACAAGCACAAATGATTCTATGCAAGCACTTGATTACTCTCGTACAGTTTGTATGACAGCTATATGCTAGAGTAGACCGATCTGAACGATTTCTTAGAATATATCAAAGCTGCCTGGGAAAACAATCTATGTGAAATTTCGCGAAAATATCTCGCCAAATAAAAAAGTTTTTCATACGAGGACTTGAGTTTGATCATTCAATTTGTATGGCAGCTATATGCTATAGCTGACCGATATGAACAATTTCTTCAGTTATTATAGAGTTACTTTTGACAATAATCTGTGCTAAATTTCGTGGAGTTATTTCGACAAATAAAACCGGTTTCCACACAAGCACTTGATTTTTATCAGTAAGTTTGTATGGCAGCTCTGTGCCATAATTATCCGATTTCAAAAATTTTCTCGGACTTTGCATTATTGCCTTAATTAATAATCTATGCCACATTTCGTCAAGATATCTCTACAAATAAAAAAGTTTTCTATACAAGCACTTGATTCCGATTGTTCAGTTTGCATGGCAGCTATATGCTATAATACACCAATCCGAACAATTTCTTCAGATATTATAGAGCAGTCTTCGGCAATAAGCTGTGCTAAAGTTCGTGAAGATATCTCGTCAAATAAATCCGGTTTCCATACAAGTACATACTTGATTTTTATCAATCAGTTTGTATGGCAGTATACTGTGGGCAAAAAGTAGTAAGACTTTATTAATTTAAATTTCGCACAAATACACATTCGTCCAAATATTTTATTTTCTGGGTAGGTATGACTGTCGGTGATATCTGTGCCAAATATTACAACAAAACAATCTCTAATATTTAGTAAAAGCTTGTCTTTCTGAACAACGTAAAGTGCACTCGGCGATTTTTACGATGAGTGAAATTATTCTACAAAGCAGTTCCATTAAATTTTGTGTGCGGAATAAAATTTTTGGTGCAGAAACATTCAGAAAGCTGGAACAGGACTTCAGTGATAATTGTTTCTCGCGAACAAGTGTTTTTGATTGGTACAAATCATACACAGAGGGTCGAGAACGCGTTGGCGACAAGGAACACGTTTAGGCTCTCAACATCAACTGATGATCAACATGTCAGTGAAATAAAAGAAATAGTGCTTAAGAATCAACGATTAACAGTCAGACATCTTACTGGCATCGTTGTAATATCGGAAGGATTACTGAAAACAATTTTGAAACATTTGGGCCTAAGAAAAATAAAAGCATAATTGGTTCCAAAATCACTAAATTTTTTCGAAAAAAAACGCGTGGCTTTAACGTCTGTGAAATAATACTTCGCGGGAACCAGGATGTCATTAAACGTATTATTACTGACGATGAGTTTTGGATCTATGCTTATGAACCGGAAACAAACTACTTTTATCAATCAGCAAACTCAAACGATCGCTCTGAGGAAACCCTTTTGAGTTGATTGAGATCATTAAACGTGAATCGCTACAGGGATTGAAGGCTTTTTCGTAAATTGCCTTTAACAACTGTTTCGAGGTTTGAAAAAAACCTTGGCACAAGTGCATTGGGAACAAGTGGGATTATTTTGAGAGGAACGACATAGATTTTCAAAAGTAAATTAAGAGTTTTAAAATTATGAACAAAGCCTTGCTACATTTTGCTCACAGTCTTACTATTTGTATGCTATAGTGGTCCGATATCAACGGTTCCGACAAATGAGCACGGGTTTCAAAAATTCGATTTTTTTATTGTTTTACTAGCTGACCCCGCAGCCGTTTTCCTGCGTGAAATTCTGTGTTTTGAAATGAAAAGAAAGTTAAATTTATCATTTCTTTTTTTTTTCAATGTAACGCAGCTTGATAAACAACATTTTTTGGTTTCTGTTCCGGTGCGTAAATGTACAAAGAAGATAGTTTTCCAAATTGTGAGCACGCCACGTATCTTTGGCCGTGTGAAAAACAAAGCATTTCCAAATTTATGCCATACACCTCTATCGACTATCCTTGTGTCCTGTTGATTGTAATCACAAATGCAATTTTCCCTAGAAACTGAATATGTGTGAACTGAAATGGCAAAACGTTGGAATTCAAAGAAATTTGCTGAATCAAGCGTTCTGCCCTTTGCATTCGATGGCTGCATCACAATTAGTCGGATTCCATTACACAGTTTCGGCGCTTGCAGATTGCGAAACATAATGATGACAGATCCAACTTTGAGACGCAAATAATGCGGTGGCATACCAAGCCTCTCCAAATAATTTAGAAATTTCACTGGATAATTCACGGCGTCGCCTTCATTGTCAAGACGATCGATCGATTTGTCTGAGCGCAAGTCTCCCGGAATTTGACTTTGAATCCTCCAGTTTAAGTCAACAACATTGGCATTTTTGGTAGCTAGCATTGCGCATGCACTTAAGGAATCGTAGTTACGATAATTTGACCAATGTCCGAACATTCGTGATGAGTTCATCTTTAGTGAATTGATAACCGGCGAATGGAATTGATATCGAGCCACCGGAAGTATCAACCGGAATTAACCCATTTCCAATTTTTTGTACTGTATTCCCTGGGTTGAAGGCCAAAGAGCGTATGGCCATTCTCCAAATTAACTGCGAGACGCACAACAGTCGGAAAATCATGAATTGCAAAAGTAAATATCCTACAAAGCGCTTTAGTGCAGTTCACGTATCGACCGTATCGTTCAAGACCAATAACCGCCATGTGGCTTCCTTTGGTGACGTACTTACAAACGTATTTTATCGATTACACCAAACTGCAATACTCAACATTGATATAACTTTTGAATGTGAATTAGACAATAATGGTGAATATTGTATGATCCACGTGTTGTCAACTTCGATATTCACTCTTCTAAATTGAATGCTGAATGTTCTGCCATTGTCGTCCGGTGAACGATGCCGATAGAGTGGATATCCATCATTTCTAGTTTGTGTTTCCGAAAAAAGCACGTGGATACTGTTTTGTGCTTTTATTGTCCGACATACAAAACGAAGTGGAATTGTGGTGTCCGCAAGGTCCATGAACCATATTGGTCACTTCGTATAATAATGGATCTCTCTCTGTATCAGGAATTTCCGCAGAAATGATTTCATCAATTTGATCTGGTGTTACCACCATCCACATCTAGCATCTAACAGCACCATATATACGTTGCTTCAAGATATAGTCCACCGAAGCTGTTGCTTGAAAAGTCGTGCTGTGACATCGTGACGATCGCTTGCTGATTGACCGCGATCCATAATACTGCACGTACTATGTCACCGCATCCTGGGAGTACTCGTTCATGTGTCTTGGTGGAACGCCGACCGATATTAGCGCGACCACTTCGTGGCATCGTTACAAATTTCAATCTGTAATTGATCACTTTGTGTGCAACACTCATAACGTTTTCACTGAATAATTTTAAAAAATGTTTGAAGCAAACGCCAAATTTGAACGATTCAAATATGTAATTGAAAAACAAAACAAAAAAATTAAAAAAAAAATTGTATGGAAAAAATTAACTTTTTGGAATTTGCCAATTTTCCGACTTTTCCTCAGGAAAAGCATACGGTTCTTTTATTTCCAAACCTTCCCCGATCCACACAGAACATTCTCTTAAAATTTCATCAAGATTGATTCAGTCCTTCCCTTAGCGTTACTAATAAACAAACATTCATTCGTTTGTATGGAAAAAATTAAAGGGCTGTTTTTAAGGGTCTCCCGGCAATTATTCGAATTTTTCTTCCCGTAAAAACCATCCTTGAGCCTCACCAAACATTTTAAAAAAAGAATTGGCAAAATAGGTTCAGGCGTTTCTGAGTTATGCGCTTACCAACACATTTTGCGATTCATTTTTATATATAAGATTGAACTCTACGACACCTCTAGAATATTGCCAAGTTGATCCGAGTAATAGTTTCAGTGTCGTCTTTAAATTTGTTATTCTCGAAACTGTGTTTTCGAATTCGGTTGGCAAGATTTTTCGAGAACTACTTAACCGATCTTCATGAAATTTTACAAAGGTCTTTGAGATACAAATTTTAGAGACTTGAACGAAGGGTTTTTTTCGATTACAACTATTTAAAAATAAAAATGTCGCAAAGTGTTCACTGAAACTTTCATTATTTTGTAAAAATGTCTGCCAAAAATACAATTTTCAGTTTTTTTCCTTCGTCTAAATTCTTTTTACTTTAGATGATCGTGCAAGGAGTTTTTTCGAGGGGTCACCGGTAATATCGTCGCAATTATAATAATTAAATAATTTTTAAATATTTAAAATAATTTTTTTTCTCCAAAAAACCACTCAAAAAACTACCTCTACTTAGGTCACCCATTAGTAAGACAAGTTGACCTTTATTTTTACTTTGCTTGATAGTTTGAAACGATTTTTTTTTTTTAATAATTAAAAGCAATCTCAAATATTGCTACAAATTTCCGCTTCAGCCCCACTGTGCGGCCGCCTGCTCATAACTTATTGCCATCCAAGCCACTAATATTTCTTTTAGTTTTAGTTTTCCTTTTAAATATATTGTATGTGCTGACTAATAAGTTTTCTAAGCTGGCTATGTTATGATTTTTATCGCTGTTGTTGTTCCTGTAGTTGTTAACCGGTTGCTTACAACGCTCTGTTTCGCCGCTAGATTTGCTCAAATATTACAAGCAGTTAACATTTCTATAAAACTTTTATTGTTGGGGTAAATGTTGTTGGTTGTTGTAATTATAGTTGTTGTTGTGTTTATAGTTGTTGGTTGTTGTAATTACATTTGTTGTTGTTGTTGTGATTATAGTTGTTGGTTGTTGTAATTACAGTTGTTGTTGTTGCATTGTTATCTCAATTTGGCGCTGTTTTATACGCAACGCTGCACCAACAAAACACGCCAGCAACGTCAACGCCAACGCAACATGGGTGACTGCGCGCAACGACTGCCATACGAGGCTCGCCGGAATTAATAATAAGCGACTTGGTGTGTCTTCGAGACACACTTAGTGTGGAGCGATGCGTGCCGCGGCTGCATTGCGACCGTTTAAATGGGTGATATAACGAGACAGCCGAGCGTCGGCGCTGGCAAGCGGCTCGCATTTGGTAATCGAAAGCGTGTGCGCTCACGTGTTTAACGTTTTATTTTGGCGATATTTCGTTAACTATTCGTGTGAGCTATGCATGTATGTGTGTGTGTATTACTTTCGGCTTGGTTTGTGCGCATGCGCGCATGTCATTTCTTAAGTTTTCGCTTTTGTTTCATAATCGTTTGTGGTAACGTCGGCGTTCCGCTTAAGAAATTGACAATTAAAAATGTTTATTTTCACAAACCAACTCGTTTATTGAGATATAAAAGCGTGTGTGTGTGTGTGTATATATGTTTGTTGTCATATAATAGATGTGCGCTACTTGCAGCAACGTAAGTTAAGCCACGCAATCAAGAAAAGCTTCACACAAATACATACAAACAAAAAAAATATATATATATATACAAAAAAACAGTTGCGTACACACACAGACAATTGAATTTGCATTTGCTGCGTTCATTAAATTTCGCAGTGTGTAGCGCGCCACAAAGCCATGGCGAGGCACCAACGGCGCATCATCATCCGGCACTTAGCTGGTTAACGAGATATTTAGACTATGAAAGTGCAGCCAAACAGCGCGGTCATGATATGTATGGGCGCAGCTGTGTGATATGCATGCGTGCATGTGTTTGTGCGTGCGCGTGTGTGTATGAATGCCGCCCATTCATTATCAAAAACACCATCTGCGCGAAATGATAGCCGTGGAAAAGTGCATATAACAACGGCGATAAAACGCCAGGCGCAATGCCAAAGCGGCCGAGAAAAAATCGCAAAACAACGCTGGTAACAGCTTCATTAGCCTATGACTGCAGCGCGCACTAAAAATTGGTAAAGTAAAAAAAAAAACTCTCAAAACCAGCCAAAGTAACTTGAAAACATGCAAGCATATTAAGTGCGAAACATGCAGATAACGAAGCGTTGGCAGCGTGTGAGATAATAACAAGAAGAAATGTTAGCTTCGGTTGCAACGAAGCTATAATACCCTACACAGGTGTACTTCTTATAGCACTAAAGGGTATAAAATGATATTTATCTTGCTTTGAACGGTCAATTTGTATGACAGCTATATGCTATAGTGAACCGATTTGAATAATTTCTTCAGGGATTGTAGAGACATCTTGGACGAAAATATTTGCCAAATTTCGTGAAGATATCTCTTGAAATGAAAAAGTTTTTCTTACAAGAACTTGATTTTGATCATTCAGTTTGTATGGCGGCTATATGCTATAGTGAGCCGATCTTAACAATTTCTGAGCAGATTGTGCCACTGATCCTGAAAATATTTTGTGGAAAGTTTCGTGGTGATATCTCGTCAAATAAATAAGTTCTCCATATATGGACTTTATCTGGAACGTTCAGTTTGTATGGCAGCTATATGCTATAGTAGTCCGACAGTAGACAATTTCTTCGAAAATTACACTGTTAGCTGGGCCAATAATGCATGTCAAATCTGGTGGTGATATCTCGTCAAATAAAAGAGTTTTCCATACAAGAAGTTTTCTGGTTGTTATAAACTTCGAAGTAAACTCCATATAATGTGTTTAGGGTATAAAAATACGCGCGTCATCAGCACAACAACAACCCATAAACGTAGTAGCTCATCACATTGCCAAAATAAGATCAAAAGTGGCTGCGAAGCCAGTGCAAGACGTCCACAAGTTTGGGTTTGGGTGTAGATATATATAAATTGCGACCGAAAAGTACAAGGAAATTGTAAATAAAATTGCTAAATATTTAATTATTACTCAATATTTATTTTGTCGCCTTCAAAGTAATCCTTACGAGATTTAATAGACTTAAGACAACGATTTTTCCAGTTCTCGAAACACTTTTCATAAGCATTTTTTGAGATGGGCTTTTCAGCTCCTTCAGCAATTTTTGGTTTATCTCTTCGATCGACTGAAAACGGGTTTTACTAAGCGGAAATTTCAGTTTATGGGGGTCTCCGTAACAAATTCTCGATGCACCAAACCAAGAGTATCGAAGAAACCAATGAGCATCACCTTGATTTTTATGGTTTCAGCTCATTTTATCCCATCATTGTGATGATTGTTGACTTATTTTCGTACCAAACACGTTAATTCATGTCTTAGCGGCCAGTTATAATAGTCTTCATGTATATAGGATCGGAATTCGCAAGATCAAGCATGTCCAAAGTGACCTCTTTACTGCACTCTTTCTGAAAAAAAATTTTGCTTTATCGGGCAGAACGCGTTTCATGCTCAAAATATCCACTAAAATCATTCGAACGGATTCGCGAAAGATGTCTTGCGTGGTATGTCTTCAACGATCTCTCGACCGTCTTTGAAGGCTTTGTACCACTCGTCGGCTGTGTTTTTGATAAAACTCAATCACCGTAAGCCTTTTCCAACATTTGCAACGATTCCGCACACGAAATTTGGTTAGAAATACAAAATTTGAGACAAATTCTTTGTTTGATATTTTTTTGTCCATTGTAAAATCACAAGGCACTACTGGGGTTTACCGACTAAGCAGCTGCTGTAAGCAAACTGATTAATAGATCGCGCTCATATTTGGCATAGTAATTAAGGACAGTCCTACCAACATTTCGCTAGATTTTTTTTTCATTTTATTGAAATATTATTTGCCCGGTGAATTTAATTACAATTTCCGGGTGCTTTTTTGTCACAATGTATGTTTATATGTGTGTGTTTTCATGCCTCTAAAAATTAGTCCAGTTTGTCTGCATATCATCAGCTTGCTTCCATTGCTAGCGCTCGCGGCGCTTGCTTTGGCGCTTTTGCACTATCCGGCTTTTGTTTGCATTTAATTAACCTCAAACTGCATGACACAAACGCCAAACGTGAATTCGGCACAACAGCGCCGCCGCCGAAATAAATTATGCATTTGAGTGTGGAAAAAAGACTAACGAGCAAAACGCAACGACGCAGCGCTTAATTGAATTCAGTGCGATTTGAGACAACTCAAGCAGCTGCCAGCCGTCTAAGCAATCCGCAAGCTGCGCGGTCAGTCAAAATCTCACAGTGACCACAGATCAGCGAAGAACACGAACAAACAGCCATGCATAGTGGACACACACACACACAAAGAGACAAAGCGCATGCGCTAGCTTATGAGTTAACGGCGTGCAAAGCAGAGATACAAGTGAATTACTTAACTCAGCTGCAGCGTCTCATATACTCATATATTAAACTAACTAACTTTGCCAGAATTATAATTTTATATCTTCTCTGTGTATGTATGTGTGCGTCTGTGTGCAATTCAGTGCAGTGTTGGCGCAATCGATGACTTGATTAACTAACAAACGAAATTTTCATGGTCCATAAAGCGATTGGGCAAAAAAATAGCAAAAAATACAACAACAAAGGCAACAGCAACAGCTAAAATACAACAATAACAATAATTACAGCGAATTTCGTGACAAAAATATATAATGAGTCTGTCTATCAGAATTGCTTAATATGAACTTGAGCTCTTTAAGCGCACAAGTTTCGCCTCAATAACTTTTGAATTAATATTTTCGTAATAGTTTTTGTTGTTCGATATTTTTGCATTCAAACTGTTGTAATTAATGTTTTGAAGTTCATTACACTGTGATGTTGGGCAGTGTTGGGCCGTAGAAGGCATGCAAGCCCACAAAGCAATAAAAGAAATTGCATGTCTTGTAAGCGTTATTCGTAATGAAAGTCATTAAAATTACTTGTGTGCATGTCATGTGGGTGTTTCGTCAGCGATGCGGCGAAAAAAGCAAGAAAGATTAAAAAAAAAGAAATTAAAAAGAAAAAGAAATAAAAAAAAATAAAAAAAAAATAAAAATAAATAAAAAAAATATAAAAAATCGAATAAAAAATAGAAAAAAAAAAAATAATAATAAAAGCAGTGAAATGCGATTTGGCTCCTAATTTGCTGTTAATTGAGACATTTTCGCAATGAGAAATTTATTTTACGAAACCTGTAAGCTGTTTTGCAATTTTTGGTTAATGAAATCATTATTGGTGATTCAGCTATTAACATTTTCGTACACTGCACGGGGTATATTATTAAGTTTGCCATACAGTCTGTAACAACCAGTAGAAAGCAATGGAGAATATGTAAAATATTTATATAAATGATCAGCGTGATGAGCTGAGTGTTATAGCCTTGTTTGTTTGCCTGTGCTTATGGTAGTATATATGCCAATTAATCACTTAGTTTTTGAGTTATCGTTCTGAAATTTCGCACATGTGCTTCTTTTGTCAAGAGGCTGCTTATTTGTTCGAACAGCCGATACCGAACCATTATAGCATATAGCTGCCATACAAACTGAACGATCAAAATCCAGTCTATGTATGAAAAACTTTTTTATTTGAGGAGATATATTCACTAAATTTGACAAAAATTATTCTCTTATAGAGCGCTATAATATCTTAAGAAATTATCGATATCGGCTTACTATAGCATATAGCTGCCATACAAACTGAACGACCAAAATTAAATTTATGTATGAAAAACTCTTTTATTTGAGGAGATATCTTCATGAAATTTGGCAAAAATTATTCTTCTATAGAGCGCTATACTATCTTAAGAAATTATCGATATCGGCTTACTATAGCATATAGCTGCCATATAAACTGAACGACTAAAATGAAATTTATGTATGAAAAACTTTTTTATTTGATGAGATATCTTTACGAAATTTGGTACAGATTATTGCCAGATAGAGCAATATAATATCTGAAGATTTTTTTTATATCGGTTGACCATAACCTATAGCTGCCATATAAACTGAACGTTCAAAATCAAGTCTATGTTTGAAAAACTTGTTTATTTGTTGAGATATCTTCACGAATTTCGACACAGATTATTTTCCAAGACAATGGTATATACTCCGGAGAAATAGTTCAGATCGGACCACTATAACATATAGCTGCCATGCAAACTTATCAATCAAAATCAAGAGAAAGTTGCTTTTATTTCCTTTTTTTGCTATAAGAAATGCAACTGTGAAGGGTATGAAGTCTCAAAACAACATTTTTTATTATTTTTGCTTCCTTACAAATATATTTTCTAATCCGAAATCACTTAAATATAGAAAATCATACACAAAACACCTTTGTGAATTTGTGGCGAAAAGCACAAATATTGCCACTTATGTATATACTAAACTTACAAACATACACATATAGTACATATATTTATGTATACATATGTTTATATATTATCTTCATGCCACTTATGTTATGCAATGTATAGTTAACTCATTATACCATATTTAATTGCATTTAGTATCAACACAGGAACCACTTGAAATTGTGTTTAATGAAAACTTCCGTTTCCAAAGTAAATGTAGCGGAAAGTACACTTGCGCATTAATTACAAATATAAATATTAAATTAAAGGAAGTAAAAACCAAAAAATAAAAGCTGCAATTTGCTTATTTTACTAATTGACTTTTTATTATAACAAACAATGGTCGATAAGTGCGATTATGTGGCTTGCATTTATGTGCGTTGGTTTTTGTTGTAACAATAAGATTGCTGGAGAGCATGTTACAAATCAAAAATCATAATATGCAGCAAAGACAGTGGCGGATATATATATTGGATTTGTAGGAGTTAACTTTAAAAACAAAAATTAAAAAAAAAAAAACAATATTATGAACATGTTGAAGGGAATGAACGGAAAATCCACTCAAACAGAAATTCTGGAGTCGTTGCTGATAAAAGTTGCTGACTTTCTGTGTTCCAAGTATCCCAAATTTTAAATTTCATAATCTTCTAGATCCGCCTCTGATAAAAGGTATTGATATTGTATCTGTGGTCCATGTACCCCAAATTGTAAATTTCGTAACATTCTGAATCCACTATTGATAAGAGAGACTGATTTTCTGTGTTCCAAGTACTGACTTTCTGTATTCCAAGTACTCCAAAATGTAAATTTTCTAACCTTCTGAATCCGCTTCTGATAAAACAGGCTGACTTTATGTGTTCCAAGTACCCCAAAATGTAAATTTTGTAACCTTCTGGGTCCACTTCTGGTAAAAGATACCTTCTGTGGTTCAAGTACCACAAATTGTCAATTCTCTTCCTCTACAGCGATTCCAAATGATTATTATTGCTAATTTTTTTTTAACTGGATTTATGTCATACTACTTTAGTGTGAAAAAAGCATAATTTTTGCCTTTATTCGTGTTTTAACGAAAATTTATCGTTTGTAAGAGCTTTTGATAAGCTTTCGGGTAGTGCGTTAACCATAAGTGGAACGAATATGCGAATGAGTTTGAGTTTGAACCTCGTCTTGGCAACAAAAACTGTATTCAAACATGTGTAGGCTAGAACTAGCAAGTTAGGTAACGCATTTCCATATAAGTTATCCTCACTCAGTTCAATTTTCTCAATTCAAAATAAAATTTAGACACAAAAGTTATTTCTTTTTACTTTTAAGCTACCTATTTCTTTATATACGTACATACACACACACATAAATTTGACTAGTAACTCCATTTCGCAAATTTATGGTTGAAATTTAATTTGCAGCCACATTCAATGGTAGTACACACGCATACACATAAGTACACACATTTGCATCATCACGCTTGTTCTACTTTACGCTGTTAGCTTATATGACTTTTAAGGCATAATTAAAGCAGCGCTGTCGCTTGTGAAATCCTTAATTAACTGTCTGCAATAAAGCATACAAACGTGTGCGTGCAGCCACAAAAGTAGAGCTGATGACACCGTTGATATCCACGGATTACTTAAGCAATCACACAAAGTCACATACATAAGCATATATACGCATCAATTTTATAAATACATACATACGCAAGCCTAAACATAAATGTACATACATATGTATATGTGTGTGTATATTTATATTCATATATCTATTATACCAATTGTCTGAGAACTTAAATAATGACCCAGCAAAGTTTGACTGAATGGAAAAAAAATTGTACGCGTATCAACGGGGCTGCGCACAAAAAACGCCGTCAAAGTCAATTAAAGCGGACAAAAGCCCGAACATCGAGCACCGCAAAGTGAAGTAACATTCAGAAAGGCAAAAGGCAAAAAGTGTCAGAACACACAAGCGGGCAATGGTCTATATATGTATAAATAAAATGCGTTAGTGTTGCTAGTACCGACAAACTTTTTTTTTTCAATATTCGGGATTTTACTTTTCGTGATTTGTGATTTCAAGTTTTTAGATTTCGGAATTTAAGATTTAGTGATTAAAAATTTCGGGATCTGTGATTTCGGGATTGCGTTGGTGTCGGGATGCGTTAGTGTTTTTTTTTTAATTCATGATTTTAGATTTCGTGAGATTTAAAGTTTTTAGATTTTAGAATTTTAGATTTCGGGATTACAGTTTTTTTTACAAGTAAAATGTGCGTTAGTGCTGTTATTACCGAAAATCAGGTTTCATGATTTTTGGGATTTTAAATTTCGGTATTAATTTAGTGGACAACGGCTTATGCACAAGTGCGTTAGTGTTGCTAGTAGCGAAGATCGGGTGATTTGATTTTCGGATTTTTAAATCCGAGATTTTGGATTTCCATTTTTTTAAAAAAATATTTTGAAATTGAGCTAGAAGTTATTCGAAGTACGGAAAACGGATTTTTCGATTTTCGGGATTTTAGATTTCAATATTTGGAATTTCGGGATTTAAGATATGGGGATTTGAGATCTCAGTATTTTATGATTGCGGGATTAAATTTTATTTTACAAATTTACACATTGAACTAAAATTTTTCACGTTTATAGATTTATTTTTAAGATTTTTAAATTCGGAATTTTGGTTTTCAAGTTAACAATTATTTTAATAATATTTTCAAACTAAGCTGGAATATTTTTGAAGTACTGAAAACGGTTTTCTCGATTTTCGGGATTTTCAAAGTTTTAAAATTTGCAATTTCGGGATTTAAGATTTCGAGAACTGTATTTCAAGATTTTATATTTCGGAATGTTAGATTTCGGGATTAGTGACTTCGGTATTATTTTAATAATATTTTCAAACTAAGCTGGATTTTTTTTTGAAGTACTGCAAAACGGTTTTCTTGATTTTCGGGATTTTCAAAATTTTAAAATTTGCAATTTCGGGATTTAAGATTTCGAGAACTATATTTCAGGATTTTAGATTTCGGAATGTTAGATTTCGGGATTAGTGACTTCGGTATTGTACCGTGATTTTAATAGAAAATACTAGCATCAACGGGATTCACGTAAACTTTCGGGGTTTACTGCACATACGCATATATGTATATATACATATACATATGTATACTTCTATGTATGTATGTATGTGGCAACATTCAATTGCTGGCTGCCACCATTAACGCTGTCAGGATTGACGCGATAGCACGCAGCTTCGCACAGCAGCAGTTAAAAGCACACACAGCTACATACTCATATTTATATATGTGTGTATATATGTATATATGACAGCCTACTGTTGCTAGCACATACATAAATCACCAGCATGAAAAATACATCATCTTTTTTTTTTGCATGGCACACAATTTTAATTTCGGCATAGGAAGCGTTCGACTGACTGACAATGCTGAGAAATCATAAGAATCGTTTGGCTCAACGCTGACAGCCAGATTTAATTACAACAAAAATGATAGCGACGCAATGAAAGAGTCTGCGCCGTCAAATGCTTGTAATAAAAACGAAAGAAATATTTGTAACTGTTTGGTGTGGCATGAAGCGCACAGCGGAGGGCGGAGGAGGAATGACAGACAAAAGCGCAGAAATTGCACAAAAGCCTTGCGAAGAGTCACGGCCACTTAGACACTTGAGTAGCTGAGTATATTTTACTAGTCGAGGCATATAAATAAGATATCTGTATATACATATGTATGTATATATATGTTATATATAACTGTGCATTTGCCAGCGTGACCGCGTGATCAACAAACACCGCTGCTGCTGCTGAATCATGACTCGGCGGCCGCACAACAATTGCCCAACGGTCATTGCGGCACTTGTCCGCCACTTTTTATCGGTGGGGTCAAGTGTGCGGCGCACTCGAAGCGCTTAACTGGCCGCTGACAATTTCAGCCAAAGAATTGTGCTGAAATGAATTTCGTTTGCCCCAGGAATGCAAGCGTTGCCAGGCAGTGCAAGTGGCGATTAATGTCGGCTGGTGTATTGGGTTGTCGAAAAAGTATTTTCGTATTCATATATCATTTAAATTTTCAGTGGAGATTTTTGCGCTTTTCAGTAATTTTAAAACAGTTTAAGTGTGGTGTTGACACCTAAAGCCCGTTAGTGCGGCACAAGGTCACTTGGTTAACGACGTGCGAGGCAATGTAGGAAGTCATTTAATTGTAATTAAGTGGCTCGATCGCTGCCAACTTGAGTTAGAAACCAATTAAATAGAGTGTGTCTAATGGTTATTTAAATGTTGTCATGAATAAAATAAAATAACATGCTGCTGATTTTCGAAGTTCTGTATGCTTGGGTTCGGCAAACTTTAGAGAGTGGCGAAACGAACAAACAAAAGACAATGAAAATCTTTTTTTTTTGACGAAATATCTTCACGAAATTTAGAATGGATTATTTTCTAATCCAAAGCTACAATATCTTACGAAATTTTGCAGATCGGACTATAATAACATATAGCTGTCATACAAACTGAAGGATCGGAATGAAATGCTTGTATGGAAAACTTTTCTATTTGAGGTTATATTTTATGATAATTTGGTATGGATTATTTTCTCAGGCAGCGCTATAATATCTGAATAAATTATCCAGATCGAACAACTATAGCATATAGCTGCCATACAAACTGAACAATCAAAAGCAAGTTCTTACATGAAAAACTGTTTATCTTGACAAGATAGCTTCAAGAAATTCGGCATGGATTTATTTCTAAGATAAAGTTAACAATATCCAAGAAATTTTGCAGATCGGACTATGATAACATATAGCTGCCATGCAAACTGAAGGATCGGAATGAAATGCTTGTATGGAAAACTTTTCTATGTAAGGATATATTTTATCAAAATTTGGCATGGATTATTTTTAAAGCAGCGCTATAATATCTGCAGAAATTATCCAGATCGAACAACTATAGCATATAGCTGCCATACAAACTGAACGCTTAAAATTATATTCTCATAAGGAAAACTTCTTGATTGACAACATTTCTTCAGGAAATTCGGCCTGGATTAATTTCTTAGACAAAGTTAATAATATCCAATAAATTTTCCAGATCGAACAACTATAGCACATAGCTGCCATACAAACCGAACAATCAAAATAAAGTTCTTGTAAGGAAACAGCTTTATTGGTGAAGCGTATTTTAGCCTCTGCACAATAAAAGTCAACATCTTTTCTTGTTTATTAAACAAACAATAACAACTATATTTTTTCACCATTTTAAATAGTATTTTGCACCACTGTTGCATTTCAAGTAGTCGCTAAATAAATAAAAAACTTCTTTCTATTATATTTTTTTAACATTAAACTTGACTGGAGTTGACTGCAAGTTCGTTTATTGGCTTTTGGTTTTAAGATCTGTTTGCACTCAACTCAAAAAGTGACATTGAAATTAAAGTGTTTTATTTTTAATTTATTTTTTTCACTACTAAAAAAGTCATAAAACTCCAACCAGTATTTTAGCAAAGTATATAATCACACTTTTATAGCCAAACCAGCAACTCTATTTTAATTATTTGCCTAAAGATGGCCATTTCGGCTTGAAAAAAGCAAAGCGAGCGTTTAAAAGTTGGCAAATATTTCAACGCATAAATTGGGCAAAATAAATATTCGATTCGTTTTCAATTAGCGCGTGAATACAACAAGAATGCGCGGAGGCTTGTGCTTTTGTGAGACTATTTGTGGCTGACTGGAAAAATGCATTAACTGCAGTTTGACAAAAAAAAATATTATTTTTTTGGGAGGCTGAAATTTTGTAGAAAATTATTGTAGACGTAATACCCTTCACAGGTGCGTTTCTTATAGCATAGAAGAGTTTAAAAAGATTTTTAATTTGAGTGACCGGCCATTTAGGTTTGTATGGCAGCTATATGCTATAGTGATCCGATCTGAACAATTTCTTCTGAGAATGTAGGGATGCTTTGAGAAATGTGCTGTGTCAAATTTAGTCACGATCCCTCATCAAATAAAAAAGTTTGCCATAAAGGGACTGGATTTTGATGGTTCATTTTGTATGACAGCTATATGCTATAGTGATTCCAGCTGAACAATTTCTTTGGAGAATGTAGAGATGATTTAATCAATAATTTGTACAAAATTTTGTGAAGATATTTCTTCAAATAAAAAAGTTTTCTATACAAGGACTTGATTTTTATTGATCAGTTTGTATGGCAGCTATATGCTATAGTTGTCCGATTTCGGTGATTTCAACAAATAAATAGCTTCTTGATGAGAAAAATGTGCTTGCCAAATTTTAGGTTGATATCTCAAAAACTGAGGGACTCTGTTCAGGGTAGAAAAAGAGATTAGGCTCGAAAAAACTATAAGTTTCACTTTATGAAGCAATCAGTAATTTGAGTACTAAAAAGCTAATCATAATCTTGCAATTGAAGGAATTTACTACATATGTATATGCATATGTACGATTATATACATATGTGTTATATATTTTTGTCTGTGTCCGCAAATCGAATTCAATTTGTAATCGCACAATACTCGCGGCATTGAAATTAATCGGATTAAAATCAATTGCGAGCTAACAGCGGCATTTGTTTTGTGGCTTTTCGCCAAGAAAATAAGTTGTAAATAAGCGCACACAAGTACATATGTTGTAGCTGTTTCAGACAGTTGACAAAAAAAAAGCCCAAAAAAGCGCAAGTTTACAGCCTAACACGAAACTTCATTAAAAACAAAAAAATAACTTAAAAAAAATACAAAAATACAAAAAAATAAATAAAAAAAATACAAAAAAATGCAAGAAAAAAAAAAATATAAACAAAAAAAAAAAATTAAACGAAAAATACAAAAAAAAAAAATGAAATTAAAAAAGTTGTAAAACTGAAAAACATAGATTTCGTGTCTAACAGCTAAAAGCGGTTAATATTATACGAGCACAGCTTTGGCAGCCGATCGTGCGTCGCTTTATTGAGCTATACGATAATTGCCAATATTGATGGCGTTCGGCGTTAGCAATCCTCAAAGTGACTCTAATGTGTGTAGAAAAAAACAATTAAGCAACGCAACAGTTGTGCAGTTATAAGCTGCTTATGCGATTAGGGGACTTGTTGTTGCAGTTTTGTAGAAAACTTTATAGCCGCAAAGCTTTTCTGATTGGAGCTGACAGCCACATTTGAAATATAATAACTGAATCATGTTTTTAAATAAATTTATTTGCGGCAAATGGACTTTAAGACAGGGCGTCAACTAAGAAGAGAGTGCAAAAAAGACAAGAAGAAGAAAAAAACTTCCGACAACTGGCCTTTAAGACGCCCTAGCGACCAACAAGAAAGTGGTGTAAAGACAAGCAGAAGAAAAAAATATAATATTGATATCTCACATCAGTATACATATATGTATGTATATTATTACATACATATGCCCATCAACATCATTATGTTCAAATTTTTACTATTTGTCATATGACTTTCTTTGACACTATACAACATTTCCTACCCTATTATCCCCTTGGATACTACCCACTACGAAAATGATTGAAATTGAGCTTATGCCAGCTTTGTTCCGCTCCTTTTCGGAAGAGTAATTGACAGCAAAAAGCATTGGCTCATGACATCATGACTTGAAAGGTGGACCGGTCTGAATAATCGAAAGTAAGTGCTTGCAGGAAAAAGTGTATAATTTGAAAAAATATTTCTACAAGATTTCGCGTGGATTATTGTCGAAGACAATGCTACAAACTACGAAGAAAATTTTCCGATCGGACCACTATAACATATAGCTGTCATGCAAACCAAGCGCTAAAAATTAAGTTCTTGTATGAAAAACTATTTTAGTTGACAAGTTATCTTCACAAAATTTGGTATGAATTATTACCCAAAGTATTGCTATAAGCTGCGAAGAAATTCTGCAGATGGGACTACTATATGATATAGCTGTCATACAAACTGAGCGTTAAAATTTAAGTTCTTCTATAAAAAAAATTTTATTTGTTGAAATATCTTCACAAAATTAAGCACAGATTTTTATCTAAACTGGAACTAAAATATCTGAAAAAATTTGCCAGATTGGTCTACTATAGCATATAGCTGTCATATAAATAGAACGATCAAAAATAAATTCTTGTAAGAAAAACTTTTTTAATTGACGAGATATCTTCACCTAATTTGGCAATAATGATTTTCTAAGGCAACACTATAATGCCTGAAGAAATTGCTCAGATCGGACTACTATATGATATAGCTGTCATACAAACTGAACATCAAAAATGTTCTTTAATGGAAGCTTTTTTATTTGTGAAGGGTATTACAGCTTCGGTGTAGTCGAAGTTAAAATTTTTTCTTGTTTTTGTTTTATTTGTTTGATATAAAAAAACATATTTCAACAGTTATTCTAAGTTTGTCCAGTACAATTGTTCAATTGTGTATCGTATCAGCAAGAACAAGTAAACATAATGAATTTATTGAAACTTAGTATCAGTCAATACAAATAATTTAATAAAATAAACAGTGGCATATAAAGTCTTAAAAAAAATATTTATATATAGCAGCATGCAACAAAAAATTATAAAAGCCTATAAAAACGACATAAATATAAAAGCTTCACAAAACCAACAAAAAAACACAAGCCAGACCAAATTACACCCACAGCTAAAAATAGCTAAAACCAAATGCCACAAATTACAGCAAAAGAAAAATAAATACAAATAAAGTTAATGAATAATAAAACATTGAACTGTAAAAAGATACCATTCAATAAGCCATTGACCCTAATCGCCGCAGAAATGATACACAAACAAAATGTGAGCAAAGAAATCAGCACCATGTGTCAAGGGCATGGGTGAGCCATAGAGGTTTTGTACTTTTTTATGCATACACATTGAACTAATATGGGCATAACACAAGAGTAATAGATAAATATATATTTATGTGTGTATGTATGTATGTGTATATGTATGTATGTATATGTATGTTTGTAAATATTAAAGAAAAATATAAAATAAGCGAAAATTAATAAAAGAAATTGTGCTAATGAAAAATTGTCTCAAATTTCTCGTGAGCAAAATTAACAGTAAACACAATAATAACAATAAAAATAAATAAAAATAATAGAAATGATAGCCGTGTAAATTAATATAAAGAAATTTGCATTTGAAAGCGCGCAAACCGCCAAAGCAATAATAATGCGCGAACAGCACGCGGAAGCCATTCACACACTTATACATTCACATATTCACACGCACACACATGCATTCACATATTTACACACTTACTCATTTACATGCATTAACGTAGTTTATAGGCCAATGAATGGAAATTGAAAGGAGAAAATTTGTGTTGTGTGGCGAAAAGTGAAATCTCGATATATACAGCCATGCCACAATCACAACGCCGAGTCGCCACAGTGTGATTCTACCGCTAAGTTGTACATTGTCATCATAAAATGATAATAATAGCTTTATAGCTTTTTTGTTCATATGCAAAGGTCAGCCGTTAGGCAGCCGAGTTAGTCAAGTTCATGAAGGGAAAATTCTGGGTCAATGGAGCAATAAAAGTGAAAAGACACATTTTATGTTTACTAATGAAAAAAAGAAATAAAGAATACAAAAAAAATAAAAACAAAAAAAAAACAAGAAACCAAAAACCCGTTAACCACGGTTGCACTGCAGCAAGCATACATTTCACAAATGAAGAAGTTTTTCTTACCAGAACTTGATTTTGTTTGATCGGTTTGTATGGCAGCTATATGCTATAGTGGTCCGATCTAAACAATTTCTTTGGAGATTATACCTTTGCTTTGGACAATACTTCGTGCTAAATTTCGTGAAGATATCATGTCCAATAAAAATGTTTTCCATACAAGAGTCTTGATTTTAATGGTTCATTTTGTATGGCAGCTATAGGCTATAGTTGTCCGATCTAAACAATTTTTTCGGAGATTGCACCACTGTCTTAAACACTGATCCACACCAAATTTTGTGAAGATATCTCGTGAAATGAAAAAGATTTCCATACAAAAATGTGATTTTGAGCTTTCAGTTTGTATGGCAGCTATAGGCTATAGTACACCGATTTGAAAAAATTCTTCAGATATTACAGCGCTGCTTTATATAATAATCCGTGTGGAGTTTCGTGAAGATATCCCGTTAAATAAAAAACTTTTCCATACAAGCACTTGGTTCCGATCGTTCAGTTTGTATGACAGCCATATGTTATAGTAGTGCGAACTGAACAACATCTTCGGATATTATAGCACTGCCTTGAAAAATAATCTATGCGGAGTTCTGTGAGGATATCTCGCCAAATAAAAAGGTTTTTCTTACAAAGGTTGGATTTTGATCAGCCAGTTTGTATGGCAGCTATCTGCTATAGTAGTGCGATATCGGCGATTCCGACCAATGGGCAGTTTTTTGGGAAGAGAAACATGTGTGCAAAATTTCACAGTGATAACTCAAAAAGTGAGCGATTAGTTCACGTGCATACAGACAGAAGAACACGACTAAATTGACTCAGCTCGTCAGGTTGATAATTTTTTAGGGACCCCACCGCTTCCCTTTTGTATCTAAAAATTGCGTGGTAAACTTGTTATAACATGTGTAGGGTATGAAAGTAAATTGACGCCGAAACACATTAATACACATACAAAAATATGACTGCCGACACCAAGTGCAAGTACGAATCGTGCATACTGAGTATCAGTATCTGTGGAAGATTCCCACTTCGAAAACAAAAAAAAAAAACAAAAAAACTGCAAGCAAGCCAGGTGACGCATGCTAAAATTGACTTGTATATTTTTTATAATTTTTTTATATTTAACTGGCTTGTTTGGCGATGAGTGGGAGGTTTTTTTGTCGTTAGAAAACGAAGAAGCGCTCATCTGCAGACTTCGATTCAGCGCCTCTTCATATAAGGTGTCAATGTAAAATATACCAAAATAAGTTAATAAAAGTGCGAGTATAAGAAAAAGCATAACAACAACAACAACAAATCACTTGTTGCATACACTTTAGACTTTAAACGCAGTGGCGAGAATAATGTTTGCAAAGTTTGTTGCTTAAGTCTTTCGTTTGGCCATTGCGTTACCATGCAGCTGTGCACGCTTTAATACAACAACAAGAGCAAATAGGTGTGTTTATAGGTGTGCGACCATGCATTGGCCGCGCATTCACTCGTAAATTAACCCAACATTTGCACTTTCTTTTGTACTTTTTGCGCTTCCACTGAGCTGCCGCGCTCCCACACGCAATGTGATCGTTTGAGATTTGGCTGGCGTGCACGCGCACTCTGCGTTTGCTACTGGCTTGACTGTGCAGCCGCCGCTTATGGCCATTTGTGCTTACTAATGACCCAGTTTCTTCCCTGTTTTCTTGTTTGTTTTTGTGGTTTTTGTTTTCATGTCTCTTTCTTCCCACTGCCAAGTAAATTTACGCTGTCAAATTTGTTGGTAAACATACAAAAGTCAGCTGCGGTGACGCTGCCTTACAACACCAGCGCCACCACACGTCTGCGCCGCGCCAACACCGAGAGTTGACCAAACTGGTCTTGGAAACTGTGTCAATAATGGGACGCGCGTTGGGCGTGCACGGGTCGGAGAGTCGCCGCGAGCGCGTCCAGCGAAAAGACGCGAAACGGCGGGTGGCGTGAGCCAAAAACGAAAGAGCAAACCCACAGTTTGCTCGGCGCACGGTGGTGGGCACAATAAATGGGTCGCCACTGCCGTGCCGCCAGCGTAACCGCAGCTGCTGCCGCCGCGCTCACACTAAATGCATGCAACCCGGAACTCTTTGTGGCAAGCACTGTCAGCCGTGCTTTACATGCACATAAATAAACGCAAGTGAATGGCGCGTTGCGGCGCTGTAGTCAACGCAACAGTTGGCTGGCCGGCGCAATAAATTATATTGCAGACGCTGTTGCGTGTGTGTGCATGTAATGGCGGCGCGCATGCAAATGGGCTTGGCCGATTTTTACCAAATTCATTAGAAAAAGTGTGTGATGTTGTGAAATGACTGCGACAGTTTGATTTGATGGATTGCGGAGATAAACGATTGACAGGCGATATTTTTCATTTGAAATGCGCTAAATAGCGCTTAGATGACTGTGTGACTGTGTGTGTGTAAACGTTTATGTGTTTACCTTTCATATTTTCACTTTAAGAATTTACGGTGCAGTAGTTTTTAGATTGTATATATGTGATAATTGATATCTGTGCTCAGAAATTAGTTGGTCGCAAGCGCTTGACTTGCACTGCCTGGAAAATATGCTAGACTTCAAACATGAGTATGGCACTCACGATATGGATTAGGTGATGAGCAAGAAAATGTTGGCGTAAAGTACTTAGAACACCTTTTTGGTTCAAAGCATATACTTGTAGAATTTGTGTATTCAAAACATGAAACCCTCAGAAAATATTAAAATTGCCTCTATACATGTTGATCAAGTTTGACCCGGACTGACTTATTTAAACTGTGGTCGCAGGTTGAATCGATAAAGACATTTTCTTCCTATGTTGGTACGACCTTTTTTCTGTGCATGTGAAATTTGATCACCCACCATACCTATGTCGAAATTATAAGTTTTAATTAATTATAATTTTTAATTTCAAGATTGGAATTAAGAATTGTAAATCGAAATCTGTTTTTTACTTAAAAAAAATGAAATGTTCAGGATTAAATATAAGCAATTCAAATTTTGGGATTAAAATTAAATTAAAAATTATTAGAAGTTTAAATTTAAATTGAAAAATAAATGATAAAAAATTATAAAAAATTATAAAAAATGATAAAAAATTATATTAATTTAAAGTTAATTAAAAGTAATTAATTAATTTAATTTTAAAAAATTATAAATTTAAATTAATGAAAATTTTAAAAATATTAACGTCTTTTTTTTTGGCTGTTTAAAAGTTTTGGGATTAAATAATAGTAATTTAAATTTAAAAAGTTAAAAAAAATGTTATGTTTTTAAGGCTGTTTAAAGATTTGTGGATAAAAAAATTAAAAAAATCATTTTTTTTTTTAAATTTGTGTCAGTTTTTACTTAAAAAAAGAAAAGTTTAAGTAAAAAGAGTTATTAAAAAATAGAAAGCTAAATTTTAAAAATTATAAGTTTAAAATAAAAAAGTAATAATTACACATAATTTTTAAAATTAAAAAATAAAAATAAAAAATTTTTAATACCAATTTAAACATTTTTTAACCAAATGTAGGATTTTTAAATTTTAAATATTATATGAATTCCTAAGGTTAAAAAAAAATAAATTTTTTTAGTCTAAATTTAAAAGAAATATAAATCCAAATTAAAAAAATCATAATTTTTTAAAGCTGTTTCAAGATATTGGGATTAAAGATTAGAAATTTACATTTAAAAAATTAAAAGCCCAATTTAAAAAAATAAAGATTTTGGGTATACAAAATAAGTAAAAATCTATTTTTTTTAATTTTTTTACGATTTGTGGATTAATAATTATTAAAAAAAATTAATAAAAATTAGAAATCTTAATTTTAAAAATTATAAGTTTGATGTAAAATTTAAATTTAATTTTTTTTTGAATTTAAATTTAAAAAATTAAAAGCCTAAATTAAAAAAAATTTAAAAATTTGTGTGTTTTTAAATTTTTCTTTTAAATTTAAATTTCTTTTTTTTTTAATTTAAATTTAAAAAATTAAAAGTCTAAATTAAAAAACATTTAAAAATTTGTGTGTTTTTAAATTTTTTTTTAAGATATTAAGAGACATTAAAATATAATTACAAAAAAGTTTGATTAAAAAATTTCTAATTTTGCCAAGATTAAAATTTAAATTAAAAATATAATTTTAGTTTTTTAATCACAATTTAAAAATTTTTAATGCAAATATATATGTATATACATACTATATATACTTGCTTACTACATACATACTATATGTATATACATATATATTTTTTATTATAAAAAAAATGAATCCCAATTTTAAAAGTTATATTTTTAATTATTAATCCCAAAAAAGTTTCTTTCGGCAAATGGTTTATTTTTGATTCTGTTTTGAATTTAAATAAAAATTAAATTTTCAATTTCTAATTTTGATTTTGAAAATTAAAATTTTTAAATTTAAATATTTGAAAAAATTTTAATTTTTAATACCAAAATTTTAGATTTAAATATTTGAAAAAATTTAATTTTTATTCCAAAATTTTAGATTTAAATATTTGAAAATTTAAACTTTAAATTCCAAAATTATAATTAGGAATTGAAAATTTAATTTTTAATCCCAAAATCAGTACTTAAAATATGACAAAATACAAATTGCCGAATATCTAAGGTTGCCGGCCAGTGCTCTAGTGTATACAACTGATGGCTTTCTGAGAGCTCTAGTTCAAAATGTTAAAACAGGAGGTACGCAAACGCGAAAAAATTTAATTATCTTAACAAAAACCTATTTGATTTATTAATTATATGCTTTGAACTATTTTTTTCCAAATTTGGGATCAATATATTTGCGTATTAATATATTTTCGATTTTATCAGGCTAAATTAATACCCATAAAAATTTTTTCTCGCCAAGCATGATAATTAACTAAAACCAAAATGATAATCAAAATCGAAAAAAGCTTCACAAATCAATTTGTGACAAGAGAAAGAAGCACAGCAGCAGAGATATTAAGAAAAGTGCATTCCTCGTCTTTATGTTGTTAAGCAACATCAAAGAAAAAGAACTTCATCATCTAAAAAGAAAAAGTCTGTCAGTAGGTACAAGCAGTGCCGAAACGCTTGAAAATAAATAGTGATGGACAAGCGCTTGCTCACAAGACAACATAATTGCTTATAGTCACACATACACACATATATATTTCTAAAAACTTTGTATGTATGTGGCGTGTAACTTTCATTTGTAGGAATTTTTTAATTCCCTTCGAATGCTGCAAGTATTTTACAGCTCAATGTGGCTACTGACACATTGATCGCTGCTGACCAACAGCTGAGCCACAGCATACCACAACTACAGCATGGCTTCTTAATCTTGAAACTTTTAAGTGTAGAGTAATTGAGGTCAACTGTCAATATGTTTGGTACTTTTTCAAATTACAACAAGAAAAACAATATAAAACAACAAAAAACTGTTAGCATACCCTTTCGAAGTAAAACTGTTTTTCATACAAGAAGCTGATTTTGATCGTTCAGTTTGTATGGGTGCTATGTGCTATAGTGATCCGATCTAAAAAATTTATTCAGATATTGTACCGTTACCTCAGGGCAAATTCTATGTCACATTTCGTGCAGATATTTACTCAAATGAAAAAGTTTTTCTTACACGGACTGGATTTTGAACGATCAGTTTGTATGGCAGCTATATGCTATAGTTGTTCGATCTGAATAAAATTTTCAGGAATTGTACCGTTTTCTTGGATAATAATCCATGCCATATTTCGGTAAGATATCGTTTTAAACAAAAAAGTTTTTCATACAAGAAATTAATTTTGGCCGTTCAGTTTGTATGGCAGCTATATGCTATAGTTGTTCGATCTGTACAATTTCTTCAGATATTGTAGTATTGCTTTGAGAAATAATGCATGTCAAGTTTGATGACGTTACCTCGTCAAATGAAAAAGTTTTTCATACATGTAGAGTATTTTGATCGTTCAGTTCGTATGCCACCTGACGCATACATGCATTGCTTGCAACAAATAAGCCCTTCTAACATATGTGAATATGCTTTCAGCCAAGAGTGGAGTAACATACGAGTATGCTACATATATATTTACTTGACGATGACCCACAAATTGACCAAGTCTGCTTTCAAGTACCCCAAGCAGTCCGTCAAACAGTACCTCAAATGAAAAGTAAACAAACTAAACAAAAAAGGTTGTAATAACCGCCAGACATATTTAATTCAATTTGCTTGTGATTTCTGCTGCATAATGATGATGATGATGATGACGAACTTTGTAGCGCGAAGGCGACCGAAAAAGGCGTTGCATTGAACTTGACGCGAGCGCGCGCCAGTCAATGTTAGACGCGCAAAAGGCGGACGCCCAAACATGTTGTAAGCTTATTGTGTATGTTGGTCGACAACAGCAACAGCAACAAGCACGACAGCAACAGCAACAAGCATAACAGCGACGCGTTGTAGTGACAGCTGGAAAAAAGCGCCAAGCCAGAAGAAGAAACGAAACAAAGCGATGTGGAATGGAATGGCATGGAATGGTGTGGCGCAACAACCAGCTGTGGGCAGGCGAACCGCGCAAAAACCAAAACCGGAAAATCGCTGCAGTGCATTTTCCGCAACGCCGCCGAAAAACGAAAAGTGGCAGCAAGCAACAAAAGGGAACGAAGATACGCTCAAACACGCATACTAACAAACAAAAACAGCTGGACGCACACACACACACACATATATATAGGTAGCCACATGGACAGTCGTACATACACATAAATTGCCATAAATTGCAAATATATGCAAACAGCGCGCTTTGATGTTGTTATTTTTGTTAACGCGTTGGCATGTTGCATGCCGTGTTGGCGCACCGCGTTGCTGCGTCACTGCGTGGCACGTCAATGCGGTGGCGGAAATTAATGTAATTGCACAGCAAGTGAGTCAAAGTGCAATACGCGCGCGCGTCGCTTTGGGAATTGCCGGTAGTTGCAGTTATTATTATTATTATTGCTGTGTTGTTGTTGTTGTACTTATGATTGCTGTCTGTTTGCTTAAACGGTTTGGCGCGCTGCTATGGCACGTTGGCGCTTTGTGTGTGTGTGTGCGAACAGGCGTGCCGTTGCTTGGTGTCCCTAACTTTGCGCTGTTGCAGCGCATAACGGTCGCTTTGTTTGCTGCGGCAAGCGTGCAATCGGAAAAGCCACCCAGCCAGTTAGTTAGTCAGTCCAGTTTGGCTGCCGGCTGCTTTTGGGCTGATGTCATGTTGACAGTTTGGCTGCTCACAATTTCGGGCAACAATTTGTTGTTGTTGTGTTTGTTGTAACTGCATAATCGTTGAAAGCGTAACTATTGCTTGCAGTAAATGTGTTTTCGTAGGTTGTTTGGGGGGTTTAATTGTCTGCAGTTGTTTTAGTCATTGTTGTTGTTATTACTACTATTGTTGTTGTTGTTTTTTCCAGCAAAAATGTTGTTCTCAATTGTTAGGAGTTTCTACTTATCTGAAGTTGTACTTGTTGTTGTTGTCGAAATTATCATTATTATTGTTGTTGTTATAATTTTTGTTGCTGTTTTTATTGTTGTTGTTTGCAGCAAATCATTCTACTTGCCTGCAGTTGTTATACTTGTTGTTGTGTTTGTTGTTTTTATTATTATTATTATTATTGTTGTTGCAGTTGCCAACTGTTTTCTTTTTCTGCTTGCGTACAGTTACAGTTTTTGAAGTAGTTGTTGTTGTTATTATTTTTGCCGTTTTTACTATTGTTGCTTTCTTTTTATAGCTGTTGTTGTTGTTTTTATTATTTTTGCTGTTTTTATTTTTGTTTTTTTTTTATTGTTATTGTTGTTTTTCATTATTGTTGTTGTTGTTTTTATAATTGTTGCTGTTGCGTTTCTCCAGCGCACGCTTGTCGGTTTTCCATGCATTTCTATTTTTATATTCGGTTTCTGGTTGCCTACTTTTGTTGTTGTTGCTGTTGCAGTTGTTGCAGTGGCTGTTGTCGCTAACCGCTGTTTTACTTTCACTTTTCATTCGTTGCATTTAACACATTTTAAACGGCACATTAACAGAGGAGTTGCCACGGTTTCCAGTTGGGTGGTGCGCACAAGCGCACGCTTCAGGCCTCACCGCACCCACACAACTACATACACATGCATATAAAATATATTATACATTTGTGTGCTTGTATGTGCATGTACACACTTAGTCGCTGTCAACACACGCTTTTCTTGCTGCATTGCGACTTTATATGTATGTGCGTCCGCGCTTTGATTTATAATTGCTCGCCTGTCAGCTATGTTTGCAGTGATTTTAACGCGAGCAGCGAATAATTGCTTTTGTATACCCTGTACGAGGTATATTAAGTTTGGTGTGAGATAGTCGCTGAGTTTTTGAGTTAGCGCTCTGAAATTTTGCACATATCTGTTTCTCTCTAAAAAGCTGCTCATTTGTAAAAATCGACAATATCGGACCACTATAACATATAGTTAGCTGCCATACAAACTGAATGATCAAAATCATACCCTTGTATGGAAAACTTTTGTATTTAATGAGATATCTTCACGAAATTCGGCATATATTATTTTCTAGCATAACGGTACCTACTGCGAAGAAATAGTTTAAATCGGATCAGTGTAGCATATAGCTGCCGTACAAACTGAACGATGAAAATCATACTCTTGTAAGAAAAACTATTTTATTTGTAAAAATATCTGCACGAAATTTAGCAGGGATTATTTTTGAAGACAGTGCTATAATTTCCGAAGAAATAGCTTAGATCGGACGACTATAGCATATAGCTGCCATACAAGCCAAACGTTCAAGATCACACCCTTGTATGGCAAACTTTTTCATTTGACAAGATATCCACGCGAAACTTAGCATAGACTATTTTGAAAGATAGTGGTACATAGTCCAAAGAAATAGTACAGATCGGACCACTATAGCATACAGCTGTCGTACTAACAGACCAAGCAAAATCAAAATAGGGATCATCTTTTAGCTTCGAATGGTGAAAATAAGAATTCTGCTGATTAATTTACATGTGTTGATGTATTGTGATTATTAAATTGTATTACTTTTTCGTTACTTGGCGCTTTGTGAGAGTAAGTTGATAATCTCCTCTTTTGGATAGTTAACAGCTACCAGCGCTATAGTAACAAACCTAAAAAATTGTTTGTGTAAAAGTTTTGAAAATCTTAACCACAATATAACAATCATTGCACTGGCTCCCTAGTCGCCAATATTGGCAAAGAGCAGACCGCCAAATCGTTGGATCATTTGATCGCAATTTAATTGAACTCTAATTAAATTTGGCATCAAAAGCTATATCAAGCAATTAGTCTTATCACACTTGACTTTATTAAATCTCGCAATAAACTGACTTCTACTTCTTTTTCCAATTGCAGCACTACACATTACTTTTAAACACACACACACAAAGAGAGTGAGATACCTGTAGAGCAACGATATGGACTCTTACTTAACAGAAATCAAACAATTGCGGATACCGCGCCCGAAATTCGAACCCAACGGCAGTCCGCCAAACAACTGGCACCGCCTGGTGCGGCCATATACGCCGCCGCGCGACTATCACTTGCCAACCAATGAGATAATCACCACCGCAAGCGCGTTGCATCCGAATCGGAGTTACCAGAGTGGCGCGGAGGAATTCCGACCAACGTTGCACGAGAAAATGTAAGCGGCTTTGCACAGCGCACCGCACCAGCGCCGCTAACCACGACCACTACAACCATACGCAACCTTAGCGCCACAATCTTGATGCTTTCCATTGGCGTAATTAATGAAATCCACTTGGTGAATGGCAAGGGTGTCAAGTGTCGGTGTAGCAAAGAAAGAAAAGGTTGAAGTAAACGTAGTCGGTAAGCGATAGCAGCGCAGGGCATGTGCGGCTGAGTGCAGTGAGCGATTCAAAGTGATGAGGATAATGAGAAGAATTAATTTTACGCACGCTATTATTACACTATATATATATATATACGAAATACATACATATATGTTAGCTTACATATATACATGCATATATTACAAACGAACTAGGACCATATGTCTTTAATGTAGTTTAAGCAGTTATATGAATTTAAGGGTTCCACCAACAACTGTTGGAAATAATATTTTTTATTTGTATATTTACGGTAATTTGTGAATATTGACGCAATAAAATTGTTGATTTTAATTGTAAAGTAAACTGATATGATTTTTTTAATGAAATTAAAAGCCAAATGAGGTAAGTATCCATACTAAATTTCGTGAAGACATCTCGTCAAATAAAAGGGTTTTCCATACAAAGACTTGTGTTCGTTCGGTCAATTGGTTGGATTTGAACAGAATATTCAGGGAATGCATCAATGATAACCGCATATTTTTGGCCCGAATTGGGTGATATGGACTTGGACAATATGTGGTTCCAACAGAACGGACGTACTAGTCACACAGCGAACGTCACAATAGATTTATTGAAAACCAATTTTAGTGAATGTGTTATCTCACGAAATGGCCCAGTCAATTGGCCGCCTCGGTCGTGCTGAAAACCCTCGAAAATTGGGTTCAGTGTTTGGACTTCTGCAGACGTGCCTGTGGTGATCATGCAAAAGAAATGTAGTATTCAAAGAAATAAAAAATTTCATTGATGAAACCGTTAGAAGTAGAAGAAGCCTGTGACCATGTACCCAGGTCAGCCTGGTCATAAAATAATTCGATTCTAGAGCGAAAGAGTCTAATATCGTAAAAAGAAGTATGTTCTCAAATTAGCATCAACAACCACCATTTTTTCCAATTCCTCTCGCAACAATTTTCTGGTATGCCCACCCTAATGTGTTTGCACTTTCCATGGAAAATCAGGACCCACCAAGTGGACTTAAAAATACATAAATCCGCACAAAGCCATCATTTTATGTACATATATATGTATTAGGGTGATTCAAAAAAAATTTTATAACTCAATGAAAAAAATCATTACGAATGATGAAACTCATAGGTTTTTGGAGAGGCTTTTTTAGAGGTGTCTAGGAACTTATTTTTCAGAGTACCAAACGAAAAAAAATTTTTTTTTTAATCCACCCTAATATGCATTGATGTTAGACGATGAATATCTCGTAAACGCTTAACTTAATCGAAAAATCATATAAGACCATTTTTATAGAGCAGAAAATTTCCTACAAAACTATGAGTTTCATCATTCATAATAATTTTTTTTCATTGAGTTATAAAATTAATAAGAAATAAAAAATTGTCCCAAAAATAATCAAACTTTAACTGTTAATATCTTTTAAACGGTTGGGTTTACGAAAAAATTATAGAAGAACTTTTTTGTAGAGCATTAAATTTCCTACAAAATCTAAGGAACAAGATATTTTTTCAAGTAATTGGAAGCGAGATATAAATTTTTCTATCTGATAATAAGAAAAAATAGAAAACTGTATGTAGGAGGACCTTCCCGTTACAATTAAAAACTCATATTTGGAGAGGCTTTCTTAGAGGTGCCTAGGAACCTATTTTTCCGAGCACCAATCGAAAAAAAAAATTTTTTTTGAATCACCCTAATATGTATACACCCGCTATCGTATTTTGAAATAAAAATTTTAAAAGTAATCACAAATCTTAACAATCAGATGTTTACCTCATTCACATACTTAAAGAAATTAGTTTTCATAAGGCTGTGTTTCATCATGTTTCTATAAATTAACATCCCCAAAGCTTCTCACATGCCCACATTATATTATAACCACCCTAATGTGTCCATATTTCTATAATTCAGTGCTAAATGCTGCTAAAAGTTGTTGCGCATATGTGTGTGTTAGTATATTTTTCATTGTGTGTTCTGTATGCACTTCGCTACTCACCGCATCTTGTTCGTATTCCGAGTGTGGTATTTGAGTTTCACTGCCTCTACGGGACCTATGGTCATCACAGCCGTATTCCTAGAGACACAAAAATAAGTAGATGATTGACAACGAAAAATATGTAAAATGCGTCTTTGAACAAAGGAGAAATTATATTATTAATTTTTTATGATAACGAACAGTATTCGTGTTTTCAAACTAAAACAATAACAACAACACATACATACACACCACTGATTAGGCAACTGCTGGCGCTGTGAACATTTTTTCATGAATTCATTTCAAGTATTCATAAGAAGTTCTCAGTACCAGAAGTATTTAAGTTACAAATATACATACATACATACATTTAAAATAATAGAATTTTAGCAAAACCAAAGTAAACATCCAATACAGTAAAAATATAATGGATTTATATTTAGTAAATAATGACATATTATTATTAATTTTCACTAATTTAAATACAGACATTCAGAAAATATTGAGAAAATAATCGACTTTAACACACACACAAGTAAAAAGTAAAGTAAAAAATGTATTTATATACAAATACGCTACGTTTAGGCGCAGGCTCGCTTGCAGAGTTCGTGAAGTAACATGAAAAAGCAGTTAA